>VXAL01014247.1:65102-204682 GCA_013399475.1 Chauna torquata | reverse complement strand
CAATCATTATCCTGCTATCCGAGGAATGCAGTCCCCGGGCAGCGTGGCTAGCTCGCCTTCACCTCGTGTGGGCATCACTCGGTGAGAAGAGTGTTTGTGGACCATTGGTGCTGAAGGGAGTGGCTGTCGTGGATCAAAAACTTTTCAGGGTGAAGGAATTTTTTTATTTCTCAAGTCAAATTAAATAAAAAACACTGAGTCCCCTGGAGTCAGTCATTTTTTACTTCTTTGCCGGCCAGTGGAAGGAAAGTGCTCAAAACGCAGGCGAAGAGCGATACGGGGCGCGCTTCCTCGCGGTCCGCGCAGGCATGGACGCGCAGCCCGTGCCAGCAGCCGGGCACAGCGGCAGAGCGAGCCCGAACACCGTGTTCCTCTGCGTCCTCGCGCACGCACTTCAGTGCTGTGCGGCTGGAAGCGGTCCAGGGACTTTACATATGCAAACACCTTCCCCTGGCGCTGCTGCCGCGCCACAAAGGGCGCATTCTGTCAATCAGTCCGCGCACACGGAGCCGTGCAGTAACCCTCGCCGCAGAGGTTACGTGGAATTTGTTTCCATGCATCTGAGAGCTTGTGATGTGTGCTAAGGAGGGAAGTCGCTGCCTTCCATCGTGAGGTCTCCTGCTTTTTTTTTTTTTGGTCATCTTTTCCTTTCTTCCAAGCCTTTAGTTGTCATCCTTCCAGCTATAAAAATACCCTCATGTTGTCTATAAGGTGGTGTTGTAATGACAACTGTGCGTGGCCACACAGAGATCTTTTGGACACCAGATGTCACATTTTCTAACCTCTACTGCAGGGGCAGGGGCTGGCCACATAAACTTCACAGTGCATGTATTTGTTTTTGTGGAAACAGCCTTGATGTTCAGCAAAGCGAATTGCCCTTGATCTGGAGCTTTAAGGATTTGTCGTACTTCCCGGTTGCTCGTGGCCTTTCTCAGGTTCTTTTCAGCGAGCTTCGCAGTCCAGTAAGTCAGCGCTGGCTGGAGGCGGCGGGGACGCGCGGCCCGGCAGCAGGACTGTCCGGGTGACTTTTCTGAGCCTCATCTGCGGCAGCTCGGGCAGGTGCTGCCCTGCCAGTGCGCAGCGCTTTTCCTGCCCGGTCTTAAAGCCTGGCGGGTTGCAGGAATCGTGTCCCATCTTCTTCTGAGTTGTGGCCCCAGAATGGTGTTTTGTGAGCCTGAGCTGTTAGAGTTGACTTTTCAAGTAGGGATATGTCAGAAACTTGTCCTAGAAGGTGATACTAACTCATAGCTGCTGAGAGGAAAGGCATTCATTCGGGTTTGATGACTACATTTACGCTTGGGTTATTATATTTGCCTTTTCATGTGCAGCTGGTATTGTCAAATGGAAATGTTTCCTTAGTATTTGCCCTTACCTCTTCTGCAGAGTTGCTTTGGGTTGTTAGATACCCCAAATTAGATCCTCTCTTATGTTGGTCAGTTAGTATTTAATGCATTCCTACACACGCAGAAGCCATAAAGCACTTTGGGCTTTGCCATGATGGAGGTAGCACACGGCAAATGCGAAATAGTGATTTCTGCATGAGCTGTAGGGTTTTTGTTCTTTTTTCTTCCTTGATTGTTTGTTTTTTACTCAGATAGCTGTTAGTTATAGTGAAGGGGACAGTTACACTACCGAGAGATAAGCCAGGCTTCAAAGTCTGAATTGATGTGTGTATAATTCTGAGCTTACGGGGGTCAAAGGTGTTTGCATCTGAGGAGGAATGACAGCCTTATTGTTAAGATTAGGTCTAAGGAGCTTGAAACTCAATTTCTGAATGCCAGAGACTGCATGATTTTGGCACGTCATCTAATTTCATGTCTCAGTCTTGTCTGTAAAATTGGGATAGCAATCTTTCCCTTTTTCTTTTCTCACCATTTATCTACTGTGTTTACTTATTATCAAGCTCTTTTAGGCAGACTCATCTTTGTATTTTGTGTGTCAGCTAGCACAACGGGTCTTCAGTCTTTTTCCTGGGTGCTCCAGATAATAAATGGTGGGAAACTTGGCCAGGATAGTGTAAGACCAGGAAGTTTAGTCACAAGGTTATCTGACGTGGTGCTTTCCCATTACATGGAAATCCCAGATGTGGGCAATAATGGAGAAAAAAATTGTCACTGTTTCAAATTTGAAGTCAGTAGCTTATCAGTACTGGAGTTTTTTTCCCCCATATAATAATATAATAATATAAATATAATAATGGGTTTTGTTACTGAGATTCTCTAAGTCTACCTGCCTGAAAATGTTTTTACATAATTTTCTTCATAGCTAGCAAAACCAGCACATTAGGAGAATTATAATTTTCTCATGCTTACTTTCTGCATGTCACAAAACGTGTCTAGCTTGCTGCATAGACAATATGAGTTTTTGAGCCAAATTTGCTTTTTGAAACAGACTGAGACAAACTGTACTGTGCTTTGGAGAAACAGCAGCAGCGGAAGTTGGTATGAGGTTGTCCAGCCACATTTGAGGCATTTCTTCAAGTAAATTATCAGATAAAGGTCAACTTGTGTCACCTTAACCATGACACAGCTAACAAAAGCGTTGTTTGTGAAGCAGCTGCTGATTATTATTGGTGAGCAAATGTCTTTGAATTTTATAGCTCCTGTTATCTGAAACTAATAAAAACACAATGCCAGTGACGAGTCAAAGGTCATCTCATCTCTCTGTTGAGGTGTACAGTAGTCATCAAAGCTCAAGATTATACACATTTTTAGTATATTTATATATAGTGTGTAAAAACTGTTTTTGAATGAGGGATGTAAGTCCAGAATGTATTCTGTCCTTCCCTTAACACCTAAACAAAAGTTTTTATCTTTTCACGTATTGCTTCCTAACCTTCCTCTGCCAGAAGACAGCAAAACAGGTGGCATATTTCAGACTTGATAAGGTGCCATTCCAGTTAACCAAGCACTGGGTTGGTTGTGAGCCCCTTTTAAAAAATCAGATTTAATAGAAAATCTATTGAAACAATCAAAATACTCACCTTTCAGGGAAGCCATTGTGCCAAGTGCAACGTAAAGAGACAGCAATAAATCACCATGCTGTGCACCTCAAATAGATAATCAATTTAATTGAAAGCATCAATAATCATAGTTTGACATTTATTACCCTGTGGATGGTTTATCTTTTAGGCTAGGGGACAGCGGGGCAATGATGAATACCAGTTCTGCGGTGGAACACAATTATATGGTGCAAGGAAAAGGATTTTATACTCTGCAAAAAAGCAGTCAAATTCATAATTGAACCAGATGGCATGAAAAGTGGGAAATAAATGACTCAAATGCATATAACTTGAATTCTAGTGTCACGACTCATGAGATAAAGTTGCAAGCGCTGCTGTGTGTTTTCTTTTGAAGTGACTTAGGACAGTGATTCTGCAAGGCCAAATCTCACTGTACAGAATATTGTCTTTTTTCACACAAGCCTAGCAGAAAACCAAAAGCAGGGCTGAATTGGTTCCCTCTGCTGTATTTTATTGTTTGTGCTCACCTGGTCATTTCATTGTGCATCCTCAGTGGTGAAAAGTGCAAGAACAGGGGGCACTGGTTGTGTAGACAGAGGCCTCTGCAAGCAAAAGAGGGGTCAAAATGTAATCTGTTCATTTTTCAGTAAAGGAGGAATGTTCCTTTTCACCTCAAGAAGTGTTTCCATGTAGAGTGCCAGCAGAACACCACCCGGTGTACTGTCCGAGTAAAACAATGGAGCAGGTATATCTGCTGGGCTTGCTGGGAACCCCCGGCACGGCCAGGGCTGCGGTGCAGACAGCTGTTCCTTACCTGTCCTGGAAGGCTTTCGGGAATGTGAAAAACCCAAACCTTTAAAACTTAGAGTTGTGGAATAAGTTATTCCAAAAAATAAATTGTCTGTATTGCTTGGAGTTGTGTACTTACTATGCATCAGTCCAAGTAGATTTTATACCTTCTTTTTCTTTGTGTGTTTTTGAGGACTCTCGTTTAAATAGCTTTTACCTTCAGGAAAGTGAAATATACTCTTAGTGCTTTCACCAAGTAGTACAACCCAGGTAAGTTACTGTGAAGTTCTCTTTTCTCTCTTTATGATTTGAACCAAAACACACTTTAGAAGCCACACTGACTGGCAGGTCATGTCACTGTCCCTGTGCTCCTGGCAAAAGCGAGAGCATAGAAGTGAGTCTCTTGGAAGTGAGGGATTTATCAAGTTGAAGTAATGTCCCAGCCAAACATCTGCCAGATTATTGCTTTTGTATATAGTCTTAACTTTCATGTAACCAACAGGCTGAATGTCTGAATTAGGGAAAGACGATAAACAATTGTGGATTATATATTTACAGACATATTGACAGCCTTGGCTGTAGCAAAGCAGGCAATTGTACAATGTAGTATGTTGTCTTTCTTGGTTCCCTGCTTTATGCCTTTGCTTATCGCAATCCTAGAAATCATTATTTTACTGTTTTAAGAGATTCCATATCTTAAAAAAAAAACAAAAAAACCCACCACCTTACAAATTCCTTTTGTGTTATAAAAATGCACATCTTAAATACAAGTGATGATATTTAGGAAGCCTGGAACGGAAGGATGTGGTGAGGAGACACCTTTTGAGAAATCTGAGACGCCACAAACTCGTCCCAAGCCTGAGTCCCTGTTGGATTTTTCTAAACTTTAGCACAATCCACAGTACAATGCCAAATATTCAAAGCAGTAAACCAGTCCTCGACAAAAGATGTGTGAGCATGCAGTTGAGGATGATCCTGGTTTTCTGTGTAAAACCCACAGTGTTCGCGTTCCAGCTGCTGCTGTGTTGGCGCTGGGAGGGGCAGCAGCCCGGGCTGTCAGGCCGGCTGGCGTTCGGTCGGTGTCCAGCCTGGTTAGAGCAGGTGCCATGGGCGAACGTGGGGAAATCACTGCAGCCTGTGGCTAATGAGTTCATCCTTTCCTTCCTTAATTCAGAGCAGGACCAATTGACCCTGGTGACCTGGCAGCACAGACTGACAAGCACTGGGGAGTTTTGTTGCTTTTGCGGTGCTTGCTTTACTCTTTCTCAATCCCAAGAGGTTTGGGGTGTTAAGGAAGACAAGAACCAAGTTTATAAGATTGTTAAACTGCTGTTATGTTATTTCCACAAAGCAACAGTTTCCTTGATGGCACATTCAGATGATTTGGTTAGATATAATCTCTTAACTATACTCAGATCAGTGATTATTTACTTTGGGCTGGCAGTTAAAAAAAAAAAAAAAGCTTTACTTCATTAAACCCTCTTCAACAGCTTAAATAAATTTCATTTCCAGCATCTGGATACATTAGGGACATTTCTGTGTCTATGAACTATTGGTGGTAGTTTTTGAGACATAAACAGAAATGCTATTTGGCAAGATCATGTAGGGAGCCATCTTCTAACCTCAATGTTCCTTTTGGCACAAGATTAAAAAATTCCTTGTAATCAATACTCGGAGCTGGATCTCCCAAGATTTTCTTCAGAACTCTACTTGGAGAGTTTAATAACAATGAGGGCTGTGTGTGCTTTTTCAAAACTTGTAATGGAAAAAAAAAAGTGCAGGGGTTTTTTTTGGTAGTGTTCTGAAAGGAGCTCCAAATGAAAAAAATCTATTTTAATTTGATAGCGAACAACTGGAATTACTAAGGATAACAAAGGTAATTTTTTTAGAATCTAGAATTACTAAGGATAACAAAGATAAATTTTTTAGAATCTTCTAGCCATTTTGGTTTACCTCAGGAAAATTTTCTGTGGAGATTTCAGAATTTTCTGAGCAAGCACTCTGAAAGCTGGGCGCCCACTGCTTGAACCTTGCGGTCAAAATGGAGGAAGCTTTTTGGCAGGTGTCTTTTTGAAGTGGTTGGCTGCGAGGTCTTTCTACTGAGAAGATGTCTAATCAAGAAAATGTGAGCAGACAGATAATGGTCAAGTTTTCTGACCTCAAGAAATGAAGTGCTGGCTGTATTTATAAGCTCATTTCTCTAGTTATTCATTGGCTCTTTTAATCAATGTTCTCTCTAGATTAGGGCTTGCCTCTGTCTTGGGGAATAAAATCTCATTTCTGTCTTGGAGGCCAAAAGCGGTCCTGGCAGAGAGGGTAGGTGTTCTGTAAGAATTAACAAATCTCACGTGCTCCCAGTACACCGTGGGTACCAGACAAATGGGTCCCAGTAGGAAGGGATGGTTGGGTGCATGAAGTAACATCGAAAAGAGAATTGTTATGTAAAGAGATGGGAGGATGCCATCTCCCCGGAAGGCTGTCTGGGTGGTGCCCCAAGTTACACTTTGGCAGAAGTAGGTTCAAGAGCAGAGCAGAAGAATGAGTTACGCTGTGGAAAGAAACTCTGGAAAAGACCGAGTGTGGAACTGTTCGGTTTGGAGCAAAGAAAAATACATGATGAGGAGCAGAGGAAATACAGACACCTTATTGCAATTTACTGTAAGAGCAGAGCACAAAGCATTCGATGCAGTTCAGCGCTGCTCTCTTCTCACTCAGTGGCACTTGTGCCAACAAGGAGCTGCCGCTGCTTGTCTTCAGGCCTTCTTTCTTCAGTTTGAGTCAGTGGAAAAGGCAAAGGTACCAAGCTATGCCTGGTGCTGTGTCTGAAACAGAGGGAAAGGAAAGAAAAAGGTCCGCGGTGCTTTTCCTGTGGGATTCAGTGTGGGGAGAGAAGCTTAAGGGAAGAGCTTCAATATCTTGTAATGCAGCATCCCAAGGTGGCTTGTCGAGGGCCGGAATTTGTCTCCAGTGCTGTGTGTGGTACAGAGGGGTATTGAGATACACCTGGCAACAGTGCAGGGAGGTTGTCAGCTCTGGGTTGTCTTTCTGTGATGCTGTATTGGCAGAGGAATACAGCAGATTTGAGCTTTTGAGATGGATGTCTTCCTCCTTGTGTAGAGGTGGAGAAGCTTGTCTGGCTAGAATGTGTTGCCTGAACTCAGCAGGAGAGGTGCTAGAGGCATCTGTGGTGTAAGGCCTCATAAGGAGCTCATCTTCATTCCTTCATCACTGAAGTTCTTGATGGGCTCGGTGCCTCCGTCTTGCTCTAACCAGGAGGTTTTAGTCTTCTCTCCCAGGAAGTAAAAAGGCTTTGAGAGGCTTTTGAGGGATTTACTCTTAAGGTTCTATCCTTTCTAGAAGCCTACTTGGGACAAATGCCAAATATCTACACAGATAAAAGCTCTCTCTCTCTCTTTCTTGAATTCTTTGGACTAACTTTGTTTAAGGAAGTTTTGGAAACGGGACGAAACCAACCAACAGCCTTGTAGCCATGTATTATGTCTCAGTAACTGTTTGTATGCTTGAGAAAATGAGAACTCTGCATGCTTGCTGCTCAGCAGGTGATACACAGCATAGCATAAGATACACAGTCATAGATTTATTTTGAGAATTGATTCACATTTATTGTTTACACAGATGCTCTAAAGATTAAAGTTTACCTTAGGTTTAATTTTTTTAGCTTGTGCTTGTAATTCTCTGACTTGTCAGTTCCTGAAATGTTGCTGGCTTACCAACTAGATGCAGAGTGAAGCCACACTCTCTCAGGATGGCATTCCCTGCAAAGAAGCGCTGGAGCTGTACCCAGCCCTGTTATATCGTGGCCCTGAACACTTGGAACACAAATTCCTACCTGTGGAAGACATCAACAGCCCAAGGAAAAAACAGAAACTGATTTCCGTTTGGACTCCCTGAATTCCTGTCTCAAGAAAATGCATTGAAATTGCCACCCACTCTCTGTCTGGCTGATTAAATAAAATATTGACCTTTTCCAAACACAATATTATCATTCCAAGCATAATATTATCCAGTTCTGTCTGAAGTTGTTTCTGCAGCTCTTAAAAGGGAACTCACCTGGCAGCCCTTATTAATTCAGATAAAACAATGTTGTGTCCTTTTTAAATGAGAAACTGATTGTGCCAATGTCTGAAGTTAGTCCACAGAATAATTCCATATTAACGTTTCTTTATAGAGAATGTCATTTGCTTTATAGTACTTCTGAATAAAGGCAGACAAAGTGCCATTTTCTGTCCTTCTGTTGTTTTTTTTTCTTGCAGAAAACATTACTCCAGGGAGTTACTCTCCAGGCTAGCTTACCAACTCAGAACAAGTACCTGTTCTGTATGTCAGTGGCAGCGTCTTGAGGACAAGTGGCAGAACAGTGGCACATGAGCAGCAAAGCCTGTTCTTGTGATATACACAGACCATACCGTCAAAGAAACACGCTAGTACAGAAAATTCCCTTCCTGTTTAGATCCATTTGCGAGGCTCTTCATAACTTCAGTATATCGAAGACTTATTTTGTTAAATTAAATGAGTGAAGCATTGTAAACTTCCTTCAGGCGCTCTGCAGCAGGCACCCGTGGTGGCTGTGCTAGTCACCTCTTCTTACTGTTCTTTCAGAAGCTGCCTCAGTGAGATGGTCCCTGCAAAGGAGCACTGAGTATCCGCATCTTCTGCTAAAATAAATAGGACTTGAACCTCTCATAATCAGCCTTATGTTTCTCTTCCAGTTCTTCTCAGGCTTTAATGGGCCATTTTTCTTACTGCATCACACTGCCTGACTATGACCTTGTCATGTTAAAGTGACAGTGAGGTTATCCTGCTGATGGGTATCAAGTTGACATATCCCATCCTCGCTGTCTGAGTGCCAGGCAGGGATACATTCCCAGACAGCCTGCACTCCCCCTGGACGGTACCAGCTATTAGGAAGGCTGCTGTTTTCATTCGTTCCTTTCACAGTGTGAGCAGCAAAACTAAGCTGCTAAATGAGAGTGCATTTCCCACTTTAAACTTTTGAAATTGGTGGGAACGTTGCATATTGGCTTTATTTTCCTTCAAGTGTGATTAATGATCAAAAATCTACATGTCACAGCTCAGCTATTTAGCTTTGGTGCACTACTATGGTTACATTGAAGGCCATTATTTTGATGGAACTGAGGATAAGCTCTAGATATAGACACAGTTTATTGAGCTGGATTTTTGGCAAATTCTGTATGCAGCGAATTGCAAGTTTGCTTTTATGTTTGTGCTTGTGATTTGACATGCTTGCATGTGGGTAACTAGAACACTTCCAGTGAGCTCAGCGAAGTTGTGTATTACTTGGGCAGAGAAAAGACTTGGCTTTTGAACCAAGACAGGAAAGCATGCCCAAGAAAAAATTTATTGGTTATATACTCTTTAAATGTGGTAAAACAATTCATAATTCTTATCAGTGTCTCTTTAGGCTGCAAGGAAGAGAGTGAAATGAGGTCATTTTTCTCTGTTCTTTCTCAAATTCTTAACTGTATAATCACTACACTTAAGCGCAAGCGTGCAGGCTGTACCGTGCAGCATGGGCGGTGGGAGAAGCCAAAGCCAGCTGGTCCTACTCCGTGTCCTGAGACGTGGAGAGGAAAATGTCTGTTAGCTTGGTACATCTTCTCCTAGTTGCTCTATTTGGCTGCTATAAGCATGTAAGGTTGAAGTGCTGAGACTTTCCTGTTTCCTACAGTATTGATGCCAGTCAGTGTCAGCATCAGTGACAAGACTTTATCCATGATGAAGGGGATCTTGTGAGAAAAAGGAAGTAGCGTCGATGTTGCCATATAGCTTTGAAAGTGCTTGACCTCTGCCACTGAAGGGAGAAGAGCAGGGAGTTTCTGGAAGTCCTGCCAACAGAATTGGAAATGGATGCAGCCCCAGAGATACTCTACCAAGAGTGGGGCGGATCAGTCAGCTAGCTGTGTATGGACCTCACCCAAAGGGGGGCACAAATGACCGGTGTGCAAATACTGAATTATTGTGGGGATTATCTTCCATTTGGGAATATTTTGTAAGGTATCCTGCTCATAACAGGTGTGATTAGATATTAAGATTTGAATGCATTGCCCTATATAGATTTATATGTCAGTGTGTGTCCTGGATATACAGGCTGCAATTTAATATGAAGTATGAGCTATTCAGCTGAAGCCCAGAGGTCCCCATACGTCAGATCAAGTGTGTGTCAGCACTGCCGTTACCAGATGATGTATGATCTCTCTTTATTTACTTATGATTATTACTGATCATCTTAACAAACAGGTTATCAATATGGGAAGTACAGAGAAAGTTCATTTATATTATTCTGTCAATACCAAGGTCATTTTTATAACTAAAAAGGGTCGAGAACAAAAGATAGATGGATTGTATATGACTAAAGCTAACCATCCAATCTATTTACATTGCTGCAAATAGCAAAGCTTTATCTGTTAACCAAAACATTGCACTTCGCTCTTCAAGATGATTTTTTGCTCAGATAATAAATAGCTCCAGATACATTAAGTGATTGTGTTATGTAATTCGGCAGCAGGCAGAATTTGGAGTTGGTGACCTTATGCTTCCTTTCCACTGCTATTTTCCCAACGGATAGAGTCAAAATACAACTGGTTTGTAGTTCAGAAGCACATTCTGTCAGAGGATCTCATATTTTCTCAAAGTCTGCTAGTTATGTTCCCAATTTTGAACATGATCAAACTGAGTAAATAGAGCTACAATTCAATACTGAGGATGTCTGTTTTAACCTTAGGCTGTACACACTGCTCAGGGCTAGGCACAGCGAGAAGTGTCCCTTTTCAGGATTCAGTTTTATAATGGAATTTCCCGGCAGGAAAAAGGAAGTTCAAGATGATATTTGCAAAGGTATTTTGAAGAGAAAATCAAGGTATTAATTTAAGCTTTTTTTTTTCTCATGTATTTTCTTACATTCTTCTCTTTTGGGAAATGTTTGAAGAAATGGGTTAAAATGCTAGACAAAAGACCATTCCTCGACTATTTCAAATCTCATTAGAAGTGGGAATTAATAATTATCTGCAAAACTTGTAATTGCCGTGGGTAATCAAGGTCATTCTGAAGATGTTGAAAATCTTTTAACCATGAAATTTCAGGTGTTTTCTGGTAATGCCTGACCACTGATGAAAAGACCCTTTACTCGGTGGTCTTACTGAAAACAGTAGAAATTTAGTAAATGAGATCTGGAAGACATAATTCCCCGTAATTCACAAATAACTGACTAATGTTCTCTAGGCAATTCAGGGGATCTTATTGAGAAGGTGAGGGTAAAATCTAATGAAACGTAAGGAAGAAATAATTTCTGCAGCTCTTGTACTGTCCCCATGATTCTGCAGCTGAAGTGTGGAATTCTAGAGGATTTTTCTTTACTGGCTATAGGAAACAGCAGTACTTTGTGCATGAGAGTCACCCATAAGGGGGAAGTTATAGAATCAGGAAAAAAATAGGAATCACCTGAATATTTGCAGTCCTCAGAAATGCTTTGCATGTGGGAGAATAAGATTATTTGGGATGCTAGGGTATTTTTGCTACCTATTGTATTTTACTTTTCACTTCATCAGTACTTAGTTCATCCCTGAGTTCTGTGTGGTGTCTGTTCCTCAGGTTAAGGTGTTGTGCCTGGCCTTTGCTTGTACAGAAGAGCATTTTAAAATTCTTAAACTTCGGGAGAACTTGGGTTTTGTACTTAATTTGTTAGCTAAATCTACTTTTAATGGATAATTTAGTATCCTAAAAAAAAAAAAACAACAAAAAAACCAGCATTAATGGAAGGACAGATCTGTGGATTTGAGTGACACTGAGAGCCATGCCTGACTTACCACTACGTCCTAATTTCTTTTTCTGGGAAAATTCCTTGTTCTGGTCCCATTTCAGAGGAAACTGCCATTGTGGTCTTTCTCCCGTTCATGAAAGTAATCAGCTGCTGTGTTATTATTTTTGCCACAGTCTTTTTTTTTTGCCTAAATGTTACTGCATGTATCAGGGACATTGCATTGCTGAAAAACCCATTGCATAGGTACTTTCTCATAAACATCACATTTAAATGATCCTGTCTTGGAATTTTTAGTGATCTTTCTAGAATATGGATGAGTAGTTGTCAGGCTGAATTTTGGAAAGATGGGGGGAAAAGAGGTAAATGAAAGTAATCTTTGTAAGTTATTTTACAGTGGAAATAAAGACTTAACACTTGAGAAATAGAAACGTTCTAATTGTTAAAATAAAATTGTCATGTGTAGGAGTTCCACTCTCCAAGTAAGATTCGCAACATGCACCGCAGCCTGCTCCACCAGAACAACACCGGTTGGTTTACGTTTATAGGGACGGGAAAGGTGAGGGCGAGTGCTTCCACCTGCACACTGAGCACACCTAGTCTCATTCTGGTGAATGGGACTCCTAATGCACATTTCAGGACTAGAAAAGTTGCACAACTTCTCCCCAAAACCGTAAGGCTGTAGTTTACTGTAGTGGGACTTTGACCAGCCTGCACTTTGCTAGCTGCGTATCTAACGCTGTCATCACTAGCACACTTGAAACACAATGGAGTTCTCCAAACATACCGTTCATCTGGCTTTGTTATTTCCTTCAACTCGTGGGTCACTCAGAGTCTGAACAGGAACACTTGCTTTCTTGCTGTTTTTGTTGTTTGTCCCAGTAGTTTACCATCCCTGGTACTTACTCTTCTTTCAAGAGTCACTCTGCCTTGCAAAAGGGAATGCAGTGGGCGCGAGCTTGCTACGTAAACGTGTGTCTCTGCTCTAGAGTTCTTAAAGATCTCATTCTCTGTAGTTGGTAAAAGCTATTTTATTTAAATAGTGTAAATAGATGGTTATTAAAGGTGATGTTGGGTTGCTGAAACAGCGAAGAATACATGGAGGTTAGACGTGGCACCCTGTGAACGGGAAGTGCATCTCTAACTTGGATCCAAGGAACACGTGCAATGAATGAAATACATTCTCTTTTAGCCAAACTGCCAAACTATCAAGTGCATTTCTCATGCTCATTAACACTGGACTTTTAGAACCTGATAAGAATGCAATATAAAATCAAACAGCCCCTAAAGACTGTGAGATTATATGTAATGCTCTCCTATCACCAGCCCCTGAGTGCTTGGCAAGGGAAATGGTGACATTTACTAATCAGTAGCCTCTCTTATTTGTCTTGGCGGAAAGTCTCAAGTCCTCAGCTTATTGAAGTTATTACAAATGCTCTCCATTAGATTCTGTGTAACTTCCTGGTATTTGCAGTTGAACTTGATCACAACATCATGGAGGCGTTATGTCCTTAAAAAGTGATACAGAAGCTGCGATACCATGTATGTAAATTGCATGTTTATTTTCTTTCTTGCAGTCTCTGTTCTTAAGTATATTCTTAATGTTTGGCATTCATTCTTTTCACCATTAACTACCCCTGACATTTCCCCACTCCTTTCTGAAGGCACAGAAGTTTATTTCTTGTAATATGAAGGTGCTGTTTCTTACTGCGGATACGGCTTGGGATGTCCCTTTCTTTTGCACACCGTTCAGAGTAACCTGTAACGATTCACCTCTGTAAACTGCATTTTGTTCTCCTGAAAGTCGGCAAACGGGGCAAATCCCTCTGTAAAGCCACACAGGACATAAGACACGAGCAAGTGCAGAGGTGCTCACTGAGGCACATTACCAGAAATTTTGGACCATTGATCCCTGATAATTTTGAACATTTTTCATGCAGTACTGGACCATCTTTTGTTCAGACTTTGAACTGAAAAATAAATGGTTATAAAATGGTCTGTGGAGTGCATACCATGCTTTGCAGGCTGTTACTGGTCCACAAACCACAGTTTGGCTGCTCTACAGTGTTCCAAATTGTGCTGGGGTTGCCCTTAGCAGTGAATGGTTGGTTTATTCTTTATTCTCTTTTCGGCCCTTGCCTTGTTTCTTGCCAGGCAGGGTAGTGCTGTTCATCCTCCTTCACTCACCAGCCAGGAAAGGAAATTCTTCCTCTCAGACAAGAGCTTTCCTCTCTTTCCTCTTAATTCCAGGCACATTTGTTTCAAATTCCCAAGACAGGATATTGAAAATTTCCTCAAGTTAATAGTGCTTCACCAGTTTATTTACTACTTAAAATGTAAAATTTTGTAAAGTTTTGGCTAGAAAGTGCTATAAAATCCCTGTATTTTTAACATATGGCTAATGGAAAAAAATCTAAGTGCTGAAATGGTTTTCTGTTGGTTCCTTCTCCCTCTGGCTTTGCTATGAAAGAGCGTCATCTCTGTGGCTTAGCTGCTGCGGGGCTGGTAGCTGGTGTGTTTAAAGGGCTTCGGCTCCAGCACCCGCAGACAAAGTTCAGCAGCACGCTCCTGCTATCAGCGGGTGAGCCGTGCCGTGCTGGGGCAGCTTTCGGAAGCCTCTCGTGCTCATCCTCTGCGGTCTGGACTGCCGAGGAGGAGGGAAGCCTGAACAGGCTTTTTCTTTAACACCTTACGGAGTGGTGGGACAGCTTCCCAGTGGAAAACTAAAGGACAGCAAGGAAACACAATGTAAATCTGCTTCCTGGCAATCCAAGATTAGGTTCACGAGGATTTGATACGGATTTTCTGTAATACAGTGCTCATATGGTTCTTCTGTCCTCATGAATCCACATTCCTTCACAGTCTGTTACCAACAGAGTTAAGCCTGCGTGCACACACAGCATTACAGTGCTTTTTAGTCGAGTCATTAGGCCTACATCAGCATATATAATTTCTGCATTTTTCCATAGCTCCACCTTGGGGGTCTTGGGATGATCCTGCGTTAAAGGCATTCCGAGGCAGGGCTTTCCTGGCTGAGTAATGTTGTATTTATAAAGGCAAAAATGCTAAGTGTCAAAAATGGGCATTAATCGTTACAGTGTTTAAGGAACATTAGAACGCTCAGGTGAAGAGTGTCTCTCTGTACTGGAAGGTAAAAAAAAAAAGAAAGCAAACTACAGATGATAATGTTTAAGCAGAAAGCATCTGGATTAAAATGAATATTAAACCAGCTCATTGCCTGCCAATACCCAAATAACACCAGTGAACTGGATTAACACCCTTAATGCTTTTTGCACGAGGTATTGTAGCTCCTGAAGCACTGTTTGGCCATCCATATAATGTTCATGCAGGGGAGAGAATTGTTATTTCCATTTGTATTTCAGGACTTGGTAGCTTTGGTGACAATAAATCAGATTATGAGTTATTCCAATTTATTCAGTAAAGGAGGCTCTACAGTCTTTTAGGACACGAAGTTGAGAATTTTGCTGCTCGATTTACCATATAACTTCAGACAGCTCAGTCTTTGGCACTCAGTTTATAGGCTTTTCAAGTAGGTATCTTCTACAGAGTTCAGAGCTTACAGAATTTACTGTTTAATATTTTATTTTTATTTAAAGATTGTCTGAAAATTGGTGAATGGGGCTGAACAGATTTTGTATTGGTTCTGCGTGCTGTTTTGAAGTTCTGTGGTATCCATAATGTTCATGTTTGGTTAATGATGTATGTAAAGCATGCGATAAAGGCGTTTGCTGCAGAGTAGGGGCGAGTTTTTGATAACCTGGCTGAATACTATAGAAGGCCTTTATTTGTAATGCCGAACTTCTTGGAAGAACTAGAAAAGCAACAGCTGTTGTGGCAGTGTTACATTTTGCACAATTCAGCTTTTTGGTTTCACTGCAAAATTGGCAAATAGATTGTTTTGAAATTTGTTAATAAATAAACAAAGCCTTTCCCACTTGTGCATTTGCAGTCTGCAGAGCTGTCAGTGGCAGAGTTGAGTAGCTCTCCACTGCAGCGGCAATCGCATTTGTCAATATCGTGAGCAATGCTTTTCACATCTTAGGCAAATAGTAACAACGGAAAACACATCACATGCTTTTTTTTTTTTTTTTTTTTGTGTGTGTGTGTGTGTGTGTGTGTGTAAAATTGTCCTTGGGCACCAGAAGGTGAGAATGTTACTGAGATACCTGCTGAAGCCAGGCAGAGACGGGCATAAAGTTGCAAAGAATGTACGTGTCAGAGCCAAGCGAGCCAATGCGCGCTAGCAGACAGCTGGAAGGAAGATTCGTTGTTTCATACCAGAAAACAGGCATCTCAGCACAAACCTCTGCTGGCACCACTGCAGGGCGAGTGCCCCGAGCCTGTCCGTTCTCCTGCGGGGCAGAGGTGCTGCAGCACGGCTCCGGCTCCGTCTGCCTGCACCCGGCAGGAGGTTCGCTGCCGGGAGGGCTGGGTCCCACGAGGTGCCTCGTGCTCCTGGCCTCAGCCCAGAGGAGCACGTAACGTGCGTGAACGTTTCTGTCAGTTCCACGGATGCTACTCCCTTGCCTAAATCCCTGACGGGGCCAGGGCCAGCACTCTCAGGACAAAACTTTTGAAGGATAAAACTTCTAAAGGAATATTAATGGAAATTACGAAGAACAAGATTTGTAGCTCAGTGGTGGTGTTCTCTTCTGAGCTGGTGGGAGCAGAGGTGCGGAGGGGCGAGGCGCGCGAGTGCCCGAGCCGTCCGTGTCGGACGGACGGGGCAGCTCCGCGGCTGTGGAAGCTCTGCTGTCACCGGCGCCCGCCCGGAGGTGGCAGAGAGCTGTCGGGCACGCGGTGTCCCGTCGGCGTGGTCGCTGTGCTGGCACAGATGTTTCTCAACAGCACAGCTGGGATGTCTTTGAAAGCCCAAAATGAGCTGGAGGAGAAGGTGTGCTCCGCGTGTCGGCCGTTGGCGTGTACGGGGCGGTCACGCGGACAGCGCGGGCGTCGCGCCCCGGTCAGCAGAGCAGCGTGCCCGCTGACGGCAGCAGTTGGGCACAGGGCGCGTACCTGTGACTTCGTCTGAAGTGTTAGCGTCAGCTCGTGCTCCAAGTAACAGAGTCCCTCTGCTGATTTTAGGCAAAATCAGCATTCTCAAGACGGCGCAGGGGGCGGCTGCGCGGCGTTGCCGGAAGAGGCCGGTGTAAGGCCGAGGGGCTGCCCCCGAGGTGCTGATCCGCGAGGGGCTCGCCCGGAGGACGCCGAGCGGGGTGGCTTGGGAAGCGCGGGCTTCAAGGGCGGATGCTGAGGCACTGATTTAGATATATTGAAGTGCTTGCTTTACTCTAAGTCTTACTGACTTCAGCAGATGTATTGAGGTCTTACAAAAGAATCAGATGATAACGAAGAAGGACTTATTGAAAAAAAGCACTATTTGCATACCAACTTTGCAGGATCATTGGGCTTTCTCTTCTATTTCTAACTTGGTGTAAACAAGGAAGTACTTCTCAAAGATCAAGAATCACAGTGATAGAGCAGGGGTAGGTTCTAGTCTATCATCTTTGCTTTTAGGGTTTGCTGAATACATCAAGCCATGCCTATTCAAGTTTTTTTTTTTTTAAAATGACACTTTATCTGAGCTCACGGAATGAATGGATAACGTTACTATTTACATAAGCTCATTGTGATCTGTCTCGGTAATGTAATCAAATTAGGGTTAACTGCAGCTGGAGAATGCCAGCTTGTAAACTGTTTTTCAAAACGAATCACATGGTGTTACTTGACATGTTTAGTATACATTCAGGAGGCGCTGCAAAAATTATAGCACATCCCTAACTAATGTAACTAAGTCAGGATTCTGTTGCCACCAGTTTGCTGAACCCAGGAAATGAAACGCAATGAAATTCATCATCAGTTGGAGGAGAGATGCCTCCAACCGGATTCCTAAAACACGAGTTTTTCTGACATGGCTGCTGCTGACATGTTGTCTTTCTTTTGGCTAAAATCAACATATCAGTTGATAGAAAAAGCATATGGTGTAAATTTTGAGTATATTTAAGAACATCTGTGTTAACTGCAAAACTGCAGCCCACTGTACACGTCAAGCACTATATTTAGTATTATGGCATTCACATAAGATGAAGTCCAGCCTGAGCTAAAATTATCCAATGAGTAGATTTTCAAAGTATCTTTTGTTATTCTTATTAATAAACATCACATCTGGTTCTCTCTCTCTCTCTCTCATTTAATTAGGAGGTAGTATTTACGTCCTAGAATTGCGTTCATCAAGTTCTCCTTCTGCTCTAGAGATCTAACAGGAAAGTCTTTGCCCCTCAGAGCTTACAGTATGCAGACATACCTCATCTAGCCATTGAATTTTCTTCCATCTAGAAAGGTGTTTTCAAACAGTGTCCACTGCAGACTGGGAATGCAGAATAAGGATTTCATGCTTTCCTCCTGAACCCAGGAAGGTTTCTGAAGGCTGTGTCAAAATCCCAGTAACAGCTTGACAGCTGTGGGTTTTGGTTTGTGTCTTCTGACAACCTGCCCCCCCAAAATACCAAAACTGTTTCAGCAGGAAACCATCAGCTTGTTTTACTGACTTGGGCAAGTAGGAAATTCAGGTGCGTTCTGGTTAAGAGGCCGTCCAGGCAGATGCAGAAAGTCTGTGGCAGAACCTAGTCCCATAATTTTGCACTTCAGCCGTCATCATCTTTCTTTTGCAAAGTCTTGTTTAAAGGAAGGATGGAAAATAAAATCTAAAAAGAATTCCAAATCTCCCACTTCTAGTACCTTTTCCCACATGTAAATGTCCTGATAGCTGGAGTGTGGAGATGGTTCCATCAAAACTAAAATTCTTCATGAAATCAGGGTTTATTTCCCTGGAAGTTCTGTAATGGAAGGAAACTGAAAAAGTATATATAAAAAAATCAAACTAAAAAATCAACCATTTTGAAATATCATGAATGAACATTTAGATAAACAGCCATGATGCTTTTCTGTAGAATTACAATTTTTGAATGTGTGTGAAATACTTTTTACAGAAATTCTGTTCTCTGAGAATTTTAAAATTTGGGATCTGTTATGAATTGAAGGGAAAAAATATATATATGTTCTAAAAAACATAACTTGCCCCTTGAGCACAGATCTATCCAAACCAACAAAAGGAAGCTTGTGTTGGCATTTAGATTCAGACTCAGGAATTCCTGACTCTTAAGCCTGTTTATATAGGACTATACCACAGCCCAATTTGCACTTCATTTCAGTTTTTTTTCCCCTCTACGTTTATGGTCATGTTGAACGGGTGGATTATGCACTCTGAATGCACATACTTAACCAATTGTATTTAAAGGTATTTTGCATATAATAATTACAGGGAGGTGTCTTCATTTGGAAGCAGCAGTGTTTCATGAGGGCTTCTGAGTCACTTAGCGTAGTCATGCTTGTATTACAGCTCTGAAAGTTTCATGGCCTGGTTCTCAAAAGACTTTTGAGGGTCACCGTTTCCCAGGGAGAGTAATGGGGGCTGGGATGCCCTGCACTTCAGAACAGCCAGCAGTTCCCCAACAACTTGGTGACACATGCTCCTAACCGTGCGTGATAGATACTTAGTGTTCAGTATTTCAGCGTGTATGTGCGCACACAAGTGCATGAGCACACAGATTTTTATTGCTCTGGTATTCACCTCTTGGTCCTGTTTGCATTCAGCTGCTTTCCAAACCACAATTTCAGTATCTATTAAAGCTGTTGTAAAATACAGAATGGTTTAGGATTCTTACTATTTAAAACATGACACGTTGTTATTACAGCTGAGCTTGGAGATATTTGCCAACGTTTCTGAAATTTGTAAATTGGTTGATCTCACCTGGACATGGTCAAAGGCGTCCAAGAACTTTGTGCCAAGTCCTCAGCTGCTGAAATGCAGCAGAGCTGCCTTGAGTTGGTCAGAGTCAGACCAATGTGCACCAAGGGAGGACTTGGCCCTTTCCTTCCTTTTTTTTTTTTTTTTTTTTAAATAAAGCTCCTTTACAATACAAAACCATTCTCTTTGTATGTTGGATTTCCTTGCATTTTGATCTCTATTCCTTTGAGCTTTTTTAAAAATTATTATTATATTTTGCTGCTCTTTGGTAGCCAAAATACATTGCCCAGACCTGGAAGTCCTGAGTACCTTGACCCTACCCTAGCACTTGAGCATACGTTTAACCTTAGACATCTGAGATCCCCACTGAGGTCAGAGAAGGTACTTAAATACTTGGGAGTCAGGCTGCTCGATCAAGCCCTTGTGTAGGGTGTTTATCCTGATGCAGCTATCCAGTGTTGTGCCAAGTTTAGGTACTTGACCTCCCTGAATGCCTGCTGACCTAGATCTAATCTGAGGTGGAGCACAGCCCCTTTCCAATGATTTGAGTCACCACACCTCTGTTGGAGGAGGAATTAAAGAGTTTCCTGCACAGCTGCTGGAAGCACGGAGGTGCTGAAGCATCCCGAGCCCCCGACCTCGCCGTCAGTCGCTGGCGTGAGGATGCGGCCGCTTTGTGCCGTCGCATTCTTGGCTGGCCCCAGGGGTGCCCCCAGCGCCAGGTGGGACGCTGGCAGCGCGGCGGCCGTGGGTCCTGCCCTCCATCACCGCACTCTGCCTGGCGCCGGGTGATGGCAGCTGGCTCCAGTCCCCCGCCCTAGGGTGAGGGGCCCCAAGATCTCCCTCCTCTCAGTGCCCCCATTCTAAATCACCCCCCTCTGGGAAGGCAAAGCGTGCTCGCATCAGCCAAATCTAAAGAAATTATTTTTAGAAGCTACGGAAAGCCTTCATGTGTGGGAGAACATATAAGCACTGCTGGTGTAAGCCTTCCATCTAACTGCCAAAACGTCTGTGTCACTCAGTTGCAAATGGGAGTTTGGGCCTTTATATGATAATAATAATAATAATGAATCTTTATTATTTGCTAACATTCTTAGCTGCAATTCAAGTTAATTTTTTTTCTCTCTTTTTTTTTTTTCATAGCAAATACTGACTGATCCTGAGGTGACCTCCCAAGAGGGCAATATAAAAAAGGTAGGATATGGATTAATCTTGTGCAAGTTGGTTTACTCTCTGGCTTTGGAATATACCTACTTTCTTTTTCCTCTTTTTAATTTTGAACAAGGGTACGTATCACAATAATGTCATAAAAGTTTTCCAATATTTGCTGTTCCTTTTTTGGATTAAATATTGTGGTTCTTTTGGCATATTTTTCTGTCTTTTTGTGATTCTAGTATGTATGAAAAAGAAAATGGTAGTGTGAAGTGTTTCTTGATTCAGCTACAATATGAACAACTACCAGTCCAAATCTAAAAACCTCATTTACCTCTTTTCCAGTAAAAGAAAACGTTGATCCTTTGCTAAAAGTGCTAAATTTTTAGAGATCACTTCACCATGTAAATGTGGCTTATGTGAAGTCCAAGGGAATAGGAATAGATATATGAAAGGATAAAATTTTACTACTATGATGTATTACCAGTGCTTTTCATCACGTTGTGATGTTAAACTGTAATACTGACCAGAGAAAAATGTGTTCCAAATACAGCCCAGCTGTATAAATTTCTACATAGTAACCGTGAGGCAGCCTTAACACTGCATATTTCGGTAGCCGGTCTACTATTTCGGTTAGGGTTATTCTCAGGAGCACTGAACTGGCATTCTTTCCATGGCTATCTGTTGGTTAACAGCTTTGCTAAAGGAAGGCGTTACAAGTCGTATTTGATTATAGCCTATCTAGGTGTCTACAGAGGTAGCGTGTCCTTGTTGAAATGATGAGTTAGGTGTAATTCTTTTCAGATGTGATGACCTTATCATGGCTATTCTCAGTGCTGTTCATATAATACGAGTTTTTTAAAGCGGAAAATATTTTAAATGGGAACTTGCAGCAACTGCCTTTTTTATTCATCCATTTAGGCCATCTTCAGTGCTGTTTCTGACTCTGAAAGTTAAAAGGAAACACTTGTGTCACTCTGCCAAACACAGTGAAATGTAATACTTGTCAGGCTCCAAAGTTAGTTTGGGAGAAGATATTTAGACACGTCTGTTGTGGGCCGTTCTATTCTTACCGTCTTGAGAAAAATAAGCTCTTATTTTAGAAACTCAGGCTTCCACTATGAAATGTCCTTTGACCATCTGATGACCTTGCAGAAGGACCTGTCGCAACACTGCTGAACTTTTTACCTTGTTCATCTCCATAACTCATTTCGTGTTTGTCTCTGCCTCTGTGGGATCCTTTTGTCTGGACAGACATGGTGACAAGGTGGCAGGTTCTTATTATCACAATGCGCTTATCACAAGGATGGAGTAAATCCTCCATGGCCCAGGACTGCTCAGCTATTTCTTTCTCAGTCTTTAATTACAATATCACAAATTCTGCATCGCTACTTTGCTGAATCTACATTAACCTAAAGTGAGCAGGCTTTGTATGAAACAGTGCTAGAAGGAAACATTAAACTGGCAGCTTTATGTGTTGAATAAATGTTTTTGTATTTGAACTCCATTATTTTTATTTCAAAGGAGAATGCTGCAAAAACTACAGGTCTTTGAAAAACACTGTGTCCTTAAATATTTTCCTGGACAGCGGGTATAAAACTGGACAATTATGATATTTGACAAGGGGGGGAGGATTGCCCTTCCACTTCTTTCTTTAAATGCATTGTAGAGAAGCACTAGTGGGAGTTTATGAGGTGATAAATTTATTGAAGGATGGGCAGTAGGGTTTTACAGCTAGGGTAAAAAAGGTCAAAGCAGTAAGGTAAAGAGTTCAAGTCTAAACTTTATGGCTTGTGAAAAGACTACTGCTAGACAGCTTTTCAGTCAGGAAAAAATGAAAAAGAATGAAAAATCATTCTGTATAACTTTTGAGATATCTTAAAATTGTTTGTAAGAACTCTTTGCTATGTATCGTTTTGCTGTGGTGGCACAAGCCCTTCTTGGGAGAAGATTTCCTTTTCTAGCATCTCTAAATCATTCAGCTGTCATATCCCTAAAGACACAATAGTTGAGATTTGACTTCAATTTATTCCTGTTCCTTCAGAGATACGTTGGTGGTGAGAAGGTGACTGAAGACAAATGCAAGTGTAGTGGGTGGGCCGATTTAAAGCAGGGGACAAGAAAGTCAGAGCCAAGCAGAGGTGCCACAATTTGCAGTGGCTGGCTTGATTGACTGCTGTATCACAGGTTCAGAATTGGGTAGTAACAAGGACTAAAAAGAGAAAAAAATCACTAGGATGAAGAGAAAACCTGTAAAAACAGTGAAAAATAGAACAGGGAATGCCAGTGTGATAGCAGAGAGATGGATGGGAAGACGCACAGGAAGCAATCCCTGCTTAAAAACTGACCCCAGTGTTATTTCTGGTGTTAGGTTGCCGGAAAATAACGTTCTGTTATGTAACTTTTCATAAATTAAAAGACAGTGAAAAGCCTGAAGACATTGCACAGCAGACACTGCTATACTGTATAATAAAGCAGGCTTTTTTTTTTTTTTTTTTGGATTGGAGCAAAATAAGAATTATTTTCCCACTATTTCCGGTATTTTTCAGTTTGCATTACTTCTGTTTCTGCTGGGACCACTAACATCAGAAATCTGACTGTTGTTTGTCTCACAAGAATTATGATTTCTAGCAGTATTATTAAAGGACCTATGTGCAGGATCATTTTTGCATATCTGGAATGTGCTGTCCATGGAATAAAACGTGGTGTACTACCAAGCTTTTCTTTTATCTACTTTGCTTGGTGATGTTTAACTTGACTTGCACAAATCTGCATTAGCTCCTCACCCAGGTTTTTTTTTTATTTTTAAGTAGTTGATTGTGAAAGTAATGCTAATGTAGGAGATTCACATTTTTTAGTGAACTGAATGTGTACATTCAGAGAGGTGTGCAAATACGTAAGTTATACCAGTGGGTATTCTGTCCCATATTTCCCAAACTCTTTTTTTCCAAGCCATCTTCCTGCAGCCTGTTTATTTTGCTTACAGAGCAGCTTGCATGTTCTTTTACTCTGAATTTTCTAAGCATCTCCACTGCATTTAATACATCGAAACACTAGCCTGTTACCATTATCTTCATTGTCATTTTGATTTAACTTTGAGAGGGAGATGAAAGATGTGGACTTCCTCCGACAGGAAACGAGGCCAGTGTCCATTACAAGACACATTTTTTTTCTGAGGAGCAATGGTAGGTGTATTTATCTCTTCCCTAAAAGTAAGTCACTTTGGGTGATGGTTTGGGAATCACGGCGAGCGAGGCTGTGTATATAGAGCTCCCAGCAAGCCTCCTCTGGATGGGCTGTTTTTCTGGCTGTGGTGACAAGAGACCTCAGGGACTTCTCTCTTCAGTAGACTCTCTATTTAGTTTCTGTTTACTTAGAGGGAATAGCCTGAGGGGCTACTGGAGAGAAAACATCTGTGGGAGATAATCTATAGAGTTATCTATCTATCACTCTTGTCGACCCTGTCTCCCTTGAGAGCAAGCTGAGAGACTTGTAATAAAAAGGCATCGCTGAAGAGGCTTTAGGGACAAATAAAGAGACATGTTAAGGGCCAGCTGAAAAAGGATAGAAGACATTATTAAAGCTCAATAGCCGTCTTATCAAAATCCAATAGGATAGGCATTTGGCAAAAGGCTTTAAATTTATTCTTTGACTTTCTCGAGAGCTTGAATTTATCCATTAACAAGAATGTACTACACAGGGAGCGGGAGATGCTATCAGCTTCAAAAGAGTTGGATTCAATCTGGTATTAAAAAAAAAACAAAACTGAAGACAAAAACAATTTTTTTCCTTTGACTGACTTCATATTTACTTTGCAAAATACTAGAGGCCGGTAATATAATGCTGATAACATTGTAAAGTAAAAGTAATTTATTCAGCACCTTCGCTACTTTTTCCAAATCACATAGGTTTTTTTTAAAATAACATCAGTGTTAGAAACTCTGTTAGATTAGAAATCTTGACCTCTTAGAAAGTATCAAGTAGTAAACGTGAACGAGGTAGATGGAGAGCTTTTATTCCTAAAACAAAAGTAAAAAAAAAAAACAAAAAAACCCTACTGTTTTGTTACCGCACGTACGAGGCAGGATAGGTCCATAAATCTCTCTGGGTTTATTATTATATACAAAATGCTACAGGTCACAGGAACCATCTGATACTTCAGAAACACATTGTTCACACAAGATGATTGATTGATAATTATGATAATTTGCAAAATGATTATTTGGGTATTATAACCATAGTTTGTCCCACTGGATTGCTGTGAAGACATTTTCTATACCATGGGCCGTCAGAAATGGCCTCTGGCAACCAGGGATATGGAAAGGTCTGGTCGGTCTCTCCCGGTGGGATCTGTGGGACTGATGAATGATGACCCAGAGGAGTAAGAAATCAGACTTCAATAAGCAGTCAGGAAGGTAGTTAGAGAAGAGCAAGGGAACTGTTAACTGTCTTTTGTGGAGCAATTACGAGCTGGGCCATACACCCTCAGGCCTCAGCACAGTCTGTCATAATATTATACATGCAGGGGGAGATTGACTTCGAGATTTTCGCTCGGGCTGTTTAAAGTTCCTGGATCTGCAGCACTTTGCACAAAGCAAATTTGCATTTCTGTATTTAATGCATATTATGTGTTATATGTTCATTATCTATATCTAATAAAAGTTGTTCTAAGCCTCATACTAAAACTGATTTAAGAATCCAAATTTCAGTGATATTTCTACATCTTTGTATATTGAGGAAGCTAATCCAAAATGTTAGTGTTTTCAAAACAGTCTTCATACTTTCCAAGGACCACTATTTACCAGCCTGAATTGAATTACTTTGAAAACAGCACCTGCTTTTGTGCACTTAGGTTTAGCTGAAAAAAGGAGAGCGTGTTCTCGCCAAATGTGCCGGGCTGTTCGAGTTCGAAGGCAGCGCCGCATGGGGACCGCGCTTTGCCAGCCCTGCGCGACTGCGTGGTCACAGCCAGTTATCGCCGATAAAATCCGGTTTCGGCGTGGTTGCTGCTGTACAATTGCTATCTCCCAAAGAGCTTTCATTTGCTTGTTTTACAGGTTGTATCTTTATGAAATAAAGGTATGTTTAGCTGCCACAAACAGAGGCAGCTTTGAGTTGATTTTTATAATCTTTCCTTGAATAGGCTTGCGTCATTCCAGTAAGCCCTGGACAAAAGAGTGGACAGTTGTCTGAGAGTCTTTTTTATAACATTTCTCTCTTTCTATTGTTAGGGAGCTGCTAATAAAAGAACCAGGAGTCCATTAATTCAGTGAATGAACATATAGTAAAGTCAGTTCCCTCTTGAGAACAATAATGTTGCGGTCAGCTTAGGTTTCCATGGAAACTAAGTACTTCTAAGAAGTTTGCATCCTTGATTTTGCTGAAATGAAGCATGTAAAATAAAAAAAAAAAAAAAAAAAAGTGTAAAGCAGGCAGAGAAAAGTCGGTGAAGAAACTGATGGTTAAATGGTTAAATTATCTTGCAGGAGCAACATTGTACGTTTAATTTCTGCAGTACAGTTGTTTGGGCTTGGTTGCGTAGTGCGTGTGTATGACAGATGAGTCCGTAAAGGGGCCTGGGGGGCTGAGCCCATCGCTCAGGCTGAGTTAGGGGGACCAGCAGCAGTTAAGTTTGCTCTCTCCCTGTCTCCAGTACGGTTAAGTGAACTGCAGCCACACACATCACAACAAGATGTAAACAGCACGCCTCGGCACCGCTTCCTGTCGTGGGTTCAGCAGCACAGATTGTCGGGGCGGCAAGCGGCAGTTGGCCATGCTCTCAGTTGGCAAGGTAATGCAAAGTAAGGTTTGGATGCCAACTTCTCATATCATTTTTTTGTAAATTAAGTTGTTTTTTCCTCCCTTCCACTCCAGCTGGATTCATACTTGAGTCACTACAGCCACCAGTTTAAACCAAAGAGCAGTGATGTGGATTTGTTCTTTTCATGCTAATTTATAACCCACTGTCTTATTTTCTTGAATATGTGAATTAGGGTACTGAGGGGAAAGCATCGGAGCTCTGTTGCTGAGCTATTTGCACATTGATCCAAGTGGCATGCATCTCTGTCGAGCAGTATCTGAAGATGAAAGTGTCCATTTTAACTTCAGGCATAGACAGCTGTGAGAGGTCACCTTGCCTGCTTAGAATCCATCGCAAACAAGCACGTTGCCTTTACGGCAGCCTCAGCTTATTAACGAAACCGGCTACACTCTGTGGAAGTGAGAAGGCAGGAGGCTGCTCCTCCCCCAGGCAAACGAAAGCTCGGACACGGGTCTGAGTCCGGTCTGCGGGACCCCGGTGTGGGTCCCAGCCGCTGCCGCACGGAGCCCCGCTGCCCGGCTGCTGGCTGCTCGAGGGGGGAACGCAGCCGAGAAGCACGCCGGCGGGAGTTGTGAGAGGTGTCGGTCGTGTTTCAGCATCGGTGCGGCCTCATCTAATTAGGCCAGAAATGATAACTCATTAGCTAGCTGGTCGTGTAATTCATTCTGTTCCTGTTTTGGTAAGTGGTAACACAATACCGTACGCTCTGTTGGTCAGTGTTCATAGATTGGCTGGCCAGACGAGTTTCAGCCTCGTCCGGCTGCTCACCTGTGAGCGCTGCGCTTCCTGCGCGTCCGCCCAAGCGGCGAAAGTCAGCCGGTGCTGAGGAGCGGTGCAGGTAAAGCAGGCTTGGTGAGACGGTCTGGCTGAGCGATTGGTTATGCTAAGATGTGTGCAAGTTTAAGATTCGTAAACATGTTTATAGCCAAGAGCTTCCTCAATAGTATGAAGCCCACGTGTCCTAGTGAGCGAACCTCTCCTTACTTTTTTTGTGAAAACATTCACAAGCACACATGGACAATTTTAACGCTTCTTGCAGTCCTGCTTATCAGTCTGCGTGTATATAATTTCAGTGATTCCCTGTTAAAAAAAACACATGTACTCTCCTATGTGTAATTCCAAAAACTCCACGTGTGTGTTTATTCATTTAAATCAAGATATGTTTTTAATTGTTTGCATATCTTTGAGCACATACTCTTCTTTTTTATTTTTTGCTAAGGAAATGAACTGCAAAATGAAAGGCTGGCATTTATGTGCCGCCTGTAAGACGATTACTAGTGAAATAATATTCTGGATGATTAGGAGGTATTACAGCCTCCACTCAGTTTAAAAATGCCAGAATGCCCCAGAGAGCCCCATGAATCTGCTGCCAGCCGGCCCCTGTCAGAGCTGAAGGCAGCACTGTCTGGAGCCCAAAATCAACTTCAGGAAGGTCATGTGAAAGAAAATCCTCAGTCATCAGGAAGCCCTTGGCCTCATGGCCTTTCTGACATTTTCTGACAAACCTTAAATCACCAGAGTAGACAAAACATCACAAATTTTGGAATGATAGCCTCTGGGATTTCAAAACTGTATGTTAGCTTCGGATGGAAACCCCCACTTCGGCTGCTCTGCGGCTTGGAGGGCGAGCGTGCCGCGAGGGGCTGGGGCGGGAGCTGCGCCGGAGCAGGGCACCCGGCGTGGGACGGGTCTGCAGGCGCCGATGCTGCGGGCGCGTGCGCGGGTGTTGCTGCCAGTTACTGACACCGTACTGGGAGTATACATCAGTGTTGTGAGAATGGATTACATGGAGTAGGACAGGTTTCTGTTCCGGAGTGAAATTTGGAATCGGGATTTGTTGTGTACGTTACGTACGTTTTAGAAGCCAGGTGGTTCTATTAATATAATCTGTGATCTTGAGATGCGTGCAGTATTCAGTTAATCACATTGTGCAGCTGTTAAAGAGAATATACATCAGGTAGGAGGCCTGTCAGAGCTCTCCAGCTAAAAAGAGAAACCTGGACAGTAACTGGGGAGGAAAGGAAAGGTGGGGGGAAAGAGCAGGGAGTGATGTGAAGTTGCCTCCCAGGAGCTACAGTGCTGCTTGAAAATGAAAAGCCAAAAAGCAGGGAACAGGATGCCAGTGACCTATAATTGAAAAATATATGTATCATAGCAAAACCAAAAAATGCTTTTGCTTTTATTTTATTTTTTTGGTTAATGTTTTGCTCTAGAAATATATCAAGGGTTTACAAAGCAGTTAAGATATGACTGTTGTCCCGCACACGTTCCAGGAGTGCAGTATATTTTGATGATGCCAGTTAGATGGGCTTTTAGATTAGATTAGATTTTTATGAGATTATAAAATATGTGTTCTAAAAAAAAGCCCCAATTTATTTTTCACCGGGCAGTTTTGAGAGAAAAATAATTACTGGAAGTCCACTATTCAGTGATGTGCCTTTTGTCTTTACCCATGGAAATTTCAACGTGCGATAGCAGCATGTCGTAAGCAAATCAAATTCATTCCCTTTGCTCCTTGTAGGAGATGTAGTCGTTGCATGAAGGAGTGCTGAATGCTAAAACCTGCAATATAAAACCTGACTCATTTGAGGGTAAGGACAAAATTTTGGTTCCATGTCTTGATGATTGTCCTCAAAATGTTTTACTCAATATGGATGTTTCTTTTCACAACACAGTGAGTTTTCAAAACTTTGTTTCATTCTGAGTTGGGCCAAAACCACTTCACTTAAACCTAATCAAGTTGTATTTTCAGATTACTTCCTTTAACTTCTGATAAATTTTAATTTCTGTGAATACTTTGCTTTAATGAAATTATTACTTTTCAACAAAGAATGTTTTGAGCTGGGAGATCTCCAATCAATTCCAGTCTGTAGCTTTCATTTACGTCTACGATAGCAGCGAGCATTTATGTAGCGTTTAAACTGAAGTTTGGAGTCCAAAAGCCCCTATGTGCTAATTCAGAGCCACGAGAGCAGGGCTGACCGTGTCCTTCCCCAGCAAGAGATGAAGCCGCAGCTGAGGAAATCGCAGCATGTCCAAGATCCCACTCTGGCACCGCTCGTTCTCAGGTCTGCCAGTTCTGAGCTAGTCCACGGCTTGCTGAAAGCTGCCTGTCCTGCCCTGGGCTGCGAGCTGCAGCTGGCAGCCGGGATCGCTTCACACCTGGAGTAGCAGGGCGTAGGCTCTGCACGCGTGGATCGACTGGATTTTATGCTCCGCGGGTTCGGTATAAGGTCCAAGGGACCTACTGCTTCGGTCCCACTAAAACTGGCAGGTCCGTATTCCTTCATGCGTGGGGTATTCCCCACAGCAATTGTGAGAAGCGGTGCAAAATCTGAAAAAAACAGATGCTATTTGTAATCGCCTCAAAGCTGTTCGGGATGACCTCGGAGTTAGTTATTTGATTGCAACCAGGAATTCAGACACAGTGCTTTAACTTTCGTTCTCACCAGCAGCTGACCGGCGCTGCCTGAGTTCAGCAGTTTGCTGCAGGGCGCCTGATGGCAGACCCTGCCTGGAGGCCGAGCCGGCGGTGGCACGGCCGGGCCGCTGGAGCCTCGCGGCACCCCACGCCGCTTCGTTCGGCCACGGCCGGGGTAAGGGGCGCGTGATCGCTGGCAAGGCCTCGTGCCTCACGGACCGTCCTTGCGATTATTAGCAGTGCTCCGTGGTTTATAATTCTCTATCTCGTTGCCTTTGCTTTTACCTTTATTGCATTAACAGCAACTTCTTTCTGACAGAGACATAACTCTGATGATAAGATAGTGGGAAAAGTAGCACGGGATGTGAACTTTATCCTTCCATCTTCAGTTATGACTGGAGTAATTTTCACTGGATTTCCAGATTTATCTTGATGTTGTGTTGAAAATCCCCCGACTAAATTCCTGAGCCAAGAAGAGCGAACCTTGTCCCTCTCAGTGCTGCAGAGGTTTCTTGCTGACGATTTCTGTCCACTTGGGCATCTGTAGGGGTTGTAAGTCTGGTTACATTTCTTTGAAATTTACAGTTCTATGTGTACTTTGACCGGCTGTTAATGCACACAGAAGGGTCACACATGAAAATAATAGTATAAAATAATAATAATAATAATAATACAGGAACCTAAATTAAGTGCTTAAATCCTTACTTGTCTACCCAAGTGATTCATCTGATTATTCTGAAGTTCCGCATTGGTTATGTACTTGGCCACTGTCAGCCATCAGAAAAAGGAATCCGGCACTGAGAGTTTCTGCAGGAGTTTCAGGGAACTTTCCTGTATAAGCAAAGCTTGTGTGTGGTTTACGCTGGCAGTGTATTTGCTGCAACAGAGGGAAGTGAAGGGTGTAAGAGAAAAACAAGAATACCAGCACTTCTGTCTGCTGATCTTCTCTCATTGTGCAGGTTACAGCAACTGGGAGCTTCCTGGAGAAATGGCGCTTGGCCGAGGGTGGAAGGAAAGCAATGTTTTTCTTTCTTTTCTTTTTTCTTGCCTTTTAAAAAATATAAGTGTAGAAAGGTACAAAGTATACAAAGGTATAGAAAGGAAGTATAGAAAGCTGTTGAACAGGTTATAAACTAGTTAATAAGCTTCATAAGTTTTTCTCATGCTTCTGTTTGGCATTACTGTGAGCTTTAATGTAGGCTTCATGTAACTGAATTTTTAAGGAATCTTCTATTATATCGGGGCATCCTATCTCCTCATTTGCATGAGTTAGTTGATTATTTCAGGGTTTTGCTGCGGTGAATGCTGTCCTTAGAAGAGGGAGCTGAGCTTGCTGCTGAGCGTATTTCCAGATCATTGGTAATCACTGTAGAGATAGTTATGCACATCTACTGTCAGAACATTTCAGACCCTGGTTGGTGCAATACTTCCTTCTGTTCCAGAAGAATGAATCACAAGTCCTAAAGGAACTGGTGCTCTTAATTTCCAGTGGAATTTCAGGCTTAGAAGTCAACTTGCGTCATGTGCAGTCCGGTGGAAGCTCTGGAAGTTTGTGTAAATGCTGTTGCATCAAAGTAGGTTTTCTGGTAGTGCTGTAGCTTCTTTCCTTAAGAGTTACATTTAAAAATTAATCAAGAGGAATCTTCATTTTTTGTATTGCCCCCTGCAATTATATATAAAACAGGGAAAGTATTGACTTTCATCGTTAGTTCACTTCCCTTAATATCTGGTTACAGTTCTTTCTCTTTTCATAGTTATGCCCAGGAATAGTTTGGGGCTACCTGCTGATTTATATTTGCAAATTCAAGCAGTCTCTTACTCAGCTGCCACACCCTTGAAATAGAGATTAATAATTGTCTTTGTCGTGGGAAGCTTAAAAAGGTGAATCCTGAAGTACTTGTGGAAAGAGTTGAGGTGTGAGGAGGCCAAGGGCGCCAGGTAGATCTGGCAGCAAGCAAAACACTGTCAGGCTTCTGAGATGCTCAGCTCTGCTTCAGTCTGTCTCCGGTTGTAACAGACATTATTCTGATGTAGTTCCTCTTCTTTTAGCTCATGTGCCTCATATGGGCGGTTGTTTCTTTTTCATCTTAACTCCTGTTAGGAACAGAGGGCTGGAGCAGGCCTGTTGGGTTCTTTTGTCCAATTCCCTGCAACTGCATGCGGAAAGGGTGCCGAGTCCTTTTGTGAGGAGATTGTGCCCCTCCTTAGATAAGATAGTTTCTTTCAGGCTTTTAGTCTTCTGATGACCAGAACATGTCTTCTAATTTCCAACATAAATTTATCCCTGGCAGTTTATATTTGCTGGTCCTTCTGCCAATAAAAACTTTTAATTTGAATGGTATCCCATCTTCCGTTCCCATACGCTGATTTGTTGTTTGCTTTGCTAGGCTTACTGCAGACAGCATCTTATCTCCTGCTAAGCAAACCTCAGCATATACTGCCCTTGGTAAAAAGCGGGCAGCGCTGCGGCACCGTAGCTAGGCGTTAAGGTTGGACTCCTTTTCGCAAGGCACTGCTGCCAGCCTGATGGCTACGGTAGTGGCATCCAGCAGAAACCCATCCTCACCCTGCAGCTGGGACCGCTTTGGGCAAGGCACTTCACTTCTTTGTGCCCGGACTGCTATTCATAGACCTGTAGGATGGATTTTGCTTTCTGAAGGGATTTAAATCCAAGAAAAAAAGATGTAATATTAAAAAGTGGACGTTTTATTACTATTATCTAGATAACAAGATTTTCTCAGATTAATGTAGTCAGAAAAACAAAGTTTATTATTTAATCCTGGTATATGTCTGTTATTCTGAACCCAGACCAAGGCTTTAGCCATTTGCTATGTGAATGTTTGTGTTCTTGTGACTTCGAAGTGTTACGCAGATGGAGGCTGGTAAAATGACCGTGACCATGAAAGCAGGTTATTCTGACACGATTTTAAATGGCTCTTTTTGCTGTATGATAGGAAGGTTGGCAAACAGTCATTGATGAATGTGAGAGTTTGGAGTCTGTTTGGTTTGGATACTTGCTCAGAAATTTGGATGCTTCTCTGCGATTCATCTGAACCCCTTTGGTCTGATAAACATAGATGAAAATCCTGCACATGACATTTTTAAAAATCAATTCCTTCTAATTCCACAAACTAACTGGACTGGAAATACCCAAGAAATACGTTTCCTTGTTGTGTTTCCTCTGTTCTGCTTCTAATGCCAGCCGAAGCCTTCAAGTGTTAGAAGCTTATGTACACACATAATGAGAAAAGAAGCTAATGGATTTTTTTCTTTTCCTCCGAAAGTTCAGAAATGTTTTAGAGCTGGATGAGGCTTTGAATGTGTTTTCTTTCATGTGAGGTTTAGTAGAATGAAAGAGCAAGGAGTTTTTCATTTAATATATCTAAATGGATTATTCCAGGACCAAGCAGAACCACAACTGTAGATATGGCTGGTATACAGAGCTGATTTTAGAGGACTAGAGTACACTGAAGGTCAGATAGTAAGTGAATGGTAAATATTATGAATAACAAACCCATATGTCAGTGATTTATTTAAAAAAGAAAGAGATAAAAAAAAAAACGCCTGATAGCAACGCTGGTACATTTGGCCCACAACTCACACTGCCTTCAGATGGACGCAGTCCTGTGCAGATCTGTCTGAATGACTGGAAACAATTGCTTTTGCTGTGCTAATATTATGCCAAGGGATGTAGTGGAAAGGCCTTAACAATTTTAGGCCTTGAAGAGGGAGAACATATTTCTGATACATGGTTAAATTAATATTTAGTGTCAATCAGAAAATGTGCTGCACTCTCTTTGGATAAAAAAAATCTCAGTCACTGTATCATCCAGCATCTCTGCCTGTTCTGGTAGTCTTGTGCTTTTCATGCTTTTTTTCTGTGATGCTTAAATATGTCAAACACTGAATTATAGTAGTCATGTGTTCGGTAACTATCTTTCCCATTTGTGAATAATCATGCCTTTCCCTCTGTATTTGCACAGCCGTGATTTATCTTTGTTAGTAGCCCTTCTTCCCCCAGTTTTTCAGTCACATAAAACAGTTCACCTGCATTTAGTGTGCTTACACAGTGCTCCCCCTTTTCATGCTAACACAGCACATCAAATATTTGTTTGATTTTTCTTTAGATGTCTACCTAAATGAATAACCATTTCCTTAAAAAAAAAAAAAGGACGAGAGGTAAATGCTGAGCATCTTAATTCACGGGTCACAACTGCAAAGCCAATGTGATGGAGCCAAACCCTGTTTAAAGGAAGCAAAAATAGTTAAAATAAATAAATTAGGCATGATCATGCTCCTACTGGAAAATTTCCTTAAGATAAGCAGACATCCTTCTGTAAACTAAACAGCTGAAGCTAAAATTCATGTTCTGCATTAACCTAAAGGGTAATCATCTGCATGATACATCCATCAGAATAAGACAAGAAGAAGCCAGCCTTGTAGCAAGAAAGATTTGTGTTAGATGTTAAGAAAAATGAAATAACTAGAACAGTTTAGTACTGAGTAGACTCTCTAGGGAGGAGATAAAATATGGGCCACTGAAGGCTCTGCAGAGACAAATACCTGTCAGGCTGGACTGGTTGTACACAGTCCTGCATTAGAGTAAGGGATAACCCAGATGACTTCCGGAGATCCTTTCTATGTTTTTTATGGTGCTTATAAGTTTGTCTTGTTAATCAGTGTGAAAGAAAGCAGTTGAGTGAACGAAGTAGGGAGCCGGAACCTGTCCTTTCATTCTCTAGGTAGCCCGAACCTGCAGGTTTGAGCATACTGAAAAGTGTGAGATGTGGTACGGCAAATGCTTTTCTGCTTACTTTAGACTTTTTTGCTTTTCTTTAATGGTGCCTGGTAAGTTTTGTGCTCTTTGTTGTGAGCATTCCTTATCAGTCAAACATTTTTCTCCATTTTCAAGTGGATTTTGTGCTTAGGGGAGCTGGCAGGTTAAGAGAAGGTTGACATGAAGGGTTGAAAGTTACCTCCTAAACTCGTATCTAGTTGAGTTTCCTAGTATGGAAACTGGTTGATCCAGATTCTAATACATGTATTTATGCACATCTGAATGACAGAAAACCAGAGAAAAAGTTATGGGGGAAAAAAAGAAAGAAAGAAAAAAAGCCTTTGTATTTGTAACTGTAAGCCAAGGTTCTGAATTAATATAATATGGGGGAAAAAAGGGGTGATAGAATATGGAATAACAGATGCAATTAAGGATAGTAAATTAATGCTGAAACGCATTATGCTGTTATAAAGACACCCTAATGTGTCAAAATATTTTTCTGTTTCAACATGGAAGTTATTTGTCCTTGTGGCTGACATTGCTTAGTTTCTATGTATCGTTGCAATGGGTGGAAACATCCTTTAACTGCCAGACAGCACTTACCGATAAGCCAGCCAATTAATAATGTTGATTTGAAAAGCCCAAGAATAGGTGAGAAAGCAAAGTCCTTTGGTAAGTCATATTTGCACAGCATTAAGAGTCCCCTTTTACCTGATCTAGTAAACATGGTATTAGGAACTCTGTGCTATTGAAAAGTTGAGAGACTATAATGATATGTGTAACTGATAATTGCCACTCCTAACTATTCAGCACCCACTTATCATGCCTTTTGTACATACATACCTTTGAAACAGACAGCTTATGGTATATGTATTTCTCTTTCCTAAATACTGATGGGGTGATTTTTTTTTTTTTTCTGATACATTGACTTGTTTTATCAAAGAAGTAAACGGAGAAGAAGAATCAGCATTTCCTTCAAAGTTGGTGGCCCTCAAACTGTAGACTTTAAGATAGGCCTGGACATACAAACATCACCATCTGTTTGCTCAGCTGATGCCATAGTCTTCTCTTACTGCATTGTTGCATGCACTCGGCAGACAAGATGAATATAGTTTCTGATGAAAACAAAAGGTGATCTAAATCCATAAGCAAATGCAAAAGTGATTCACTGTGGTAATTCCACTGTAACTAATTCCACACAGCCACAGCTTTTTATTCTCGTCTCCGGCATGAATCTGCTGAGCCTCAAGCCGTAGAAATACCAAAGATGTAAGATCGTGAAACACAGAACTAGTCTTAATCGTGAGGGAGGCTTGAGCAGAGTAGTTGTCAAATGGCAACAGAATGCACTCTATCATCTGTATCTTTGTGTGTTCCTGTGCTCTAAAAAGGCATAGAAATTGAATTAATTAGAAGTAGATGAAGCTGTTTGATTAAAGGGCTTACTTGTTGCCTAGACGTATGTGTAGGTATAGAAATGCAATTAGTCGAGGAGTGCCATTAGCAGTGTCAGAGACCAGAAGTAATAGAGCTTAACCCTCACAAGAGCTGCACTGTAAAGTTGCGCAGAGCTCTTTGCAGGACTTTTGTTTTACTAGAAGAACCACTTTTTCCTCTTAACTCTTTCTGCAGGGTAACTCCCAGCAAGAGCCGTCCAGCTGTGGGAGTGCACACGCGGTGCCGGCTCTTTCCTTCCTGTGACAGGCAGGGCTGAAAACAAGAAGCACGTCAAAGGCTTTCCTTGCAATATGCAAAATACATAAATGCAGCAGCGTTCAAAAATCCCTTGAAAGTATGGCTCCGAGGATGGCGCAGGGAAACGAGCTACTTACATGTCTGTTCACATATCATGGAGCTGTAGTATTTGGTGTGAGAGTCTGATTATAATACGTATGAGATTAAAATTCAGGTCTTTCAGAAACAATGGTATTCGGATACAGTACAGTGTTGCTGCCTTCAGCAAATTAAATTTTATCAGTTGCTGCCTAAGTTCACATAGATGATATTAGAACTTATCTGCACTTCTGGTCAGAGAATGGACTTTGAATGCTGCTGTGATCTGTTTTAATGAGTGTTGTGTAGTCTTTGCACTGTTACTCTGTTGTCTTCCTAGATCTGCAGAGTATGAAACAGGGAACATTGACTGGATTTAGCCAGTGCCAATGTTGTACTTGTCTTGGTTGAGTGACTTTTGAGGTTCACTGTTTCTGCCCAGTGTGCTGCGTGTTGCTGCTCTTTCATGAAAACACTGTTGACTTAAGTGCCATAGTGTAAGTATTCAACCACACTGTTCTCCACAAACAAGTTAATAATACGTTGTGACCGTCCACAGTTGCAAAATACTCAAACGCTTTCTAGGGGAGAAGTATCAATGTATGTGGTACCCGTCACGTGAGAAAACGTTCACCACCATCAGTCAAGGTTGGAACAAACCCACCCTTGATCATCATAAATGTATATTAAATATCTGTTCTTTCCCTTGAGAAAGTGCCTTACTTTAGATGAAAAGAAATGCACTTCATATTTCAGCTGATAATGAGAAGTTAATAAAATTGGGATTTTGTGCAATGCAGGACCTCTGACATCTTAATCTTTATTAAAGAGACTTAAACTACCAGGAACTGCTGGTGCTGACTGGCACAGCCAGACTCAAGAAACACCAGGAGAGACTGGTCAAATGAACTGTTAAACAACTCTTCCTAATCCATCAGGAAGAAACAATAAGTGCTGGAAACATCTATTTACCGTGCATCAATCACGCTTACCTAAGCAATTTCTAAGTAATTATACTTCTGTTATGTAGTTCCTGAGATGACTGGTCTGAATGAGACATTTTCTTTACTGAAACAAAAAAATTTACTGTAGTTGACATATCAAATGTTGTTTCACATTCTGACAAAGTAGTAATGTTTTTGGACATAACCTCTACTAATTGTTGTGTTAAAATCCTATCTGGAATTCAAATAGCTACTTTTACCTTTTAAAAGCTTTACAAAAGGAGGGTTTTTAAATTTTTTAATGGTAGAGATTTTGTCTGCTGAGTTTTGCTAAGTCAGTTAAAAAAAACATTTGGACCAGCTTAAGATGTGTAATTTCAGTAGACCTATGGGAAGGCAACATTTTTTTGGTGTGTGTGTGGGGATAATAATTGATCTTTGCTGCAGTAAAAGCTCATTGCTTTCTTGCTTTCCTGCTTGCTTTCATCCAAACGCATCCACTAGGTGCAGGGAGAGACGCACTTCTGTAACAGACTGATGGTCTCCGGAATAGAACGAGTTGTACACAAGTAGTACCGAAGATACGAAAGTTTTGCTTATATTTTTCCTGACTGATATAACATTTCTAGTCTACTAGATAAATTAATGAAGAGCGATTTGCATCTTCGCTTTATGCAGCTAGACAAGTATAATATCTTATGTCTTGTTGACCTTTACCGTTGGAAGATTGTGGAGTTATAAAAACATATATATTTGTGTTTAACGAGCCCATCGTTGTGTGGGGCTTTGAAATGTCGTTTTCTAATCCACTCAGAGAAAGGGGAGGGATAGAGTCTTTGTCAGTATCCAAGCAATTAGGATAATTAAAAAAGAAAGCTTATTGGGTAAACATGCTCTTAGATTGTGACCTCTTAATTAATGGACTACGGGGAGAAATTACAGCAGTGGCAAGATAATTAACACATGCATTTAAAAAGAACTGTTAGACAAGGGTATTATAGGATAGTAAGACACAGACTTGAATCACCGAAGGACTATGGAGGTGAACAAACACAGTCGAACAAGACAAGATTTGCATGTGTGAGTGCCCTGGCACACAAGAGGGGACAGATTAGGTTAACTTCGTTATCACATGTAGGCGGCTCTTGCAGTAATAAGTTCCCTTCAGCGAAGTATTTTAAAAGTCAGCGCTGATTTCTGTACGATCTCCACCGAGATGAATTCTGTCACAGAACGCGTGCTGCCATTTCTAGTAATTTGAATATTACTAGTGAAGTGCTGGAAATTTTCCTGCTATCTTCGATACAAATGCTGACAGCCATCCACCGGTGTGGGCGATGCACTCGGTGACAGAAGGTTCGAGGCCTGGCGTTCCTAAAGGGAGTCCCCACGTGGGGCTGTTTTGTGGCACCTTGCACACCTCTCTGGTTTTTGTTGCTCTTACTAATTCTGGAAATTCAGTAAATATTTTTAAAACTGTATCAGTCATTTAAAAAAAAAAAAAGTTTAGGAACCAGACTGTTGCATTTAGAAGTGCTCTGTACTTCAGGAGGCAGAGATGTTCTGTCGCCTCAAACTGTCCACGCTTTAAGAGACTTCAGCTTTGTAACATCAGAGAGACGGGTATATTTTTCTCTCCCTTCACCTCCATGTTGAGACAGACATTTAAATGGAAACTTTCAGGAGATTTTTGCAGACAACATAGAAGGATCTTTTGAAAACCTGCTGTTGTTTTTCACCTGCCGCTCATACTGGCCAGGGAGAGCTGCCCGCGGGGTCCAGGCTGCCACAGGGTGCCCTGGTGCCGCTGCTGGGGCGCGTGGGAGCAGGGACCCCGCTCGGACCCGGAGTGGGTGAATTTCAGGGGTTTTTGGTGCACCCGAATATCTCATAGCTGGTCACTGAGAATAAATAGATTATCATATAGATAAACAGATTATCATATTTTTGGCTGTAGTAAGCACTTGGTGAGGTGTGGAAGACTGTGGGAATAAACGTTTGCATATTGCTGATGAGCCCGGTGAGCGCTGTGGAGAAGCCGTCTGCGAGGACAGGGAGCGTGGGAGACCTTCCTGAAAGTGACGGCCTTTTCCTGGAGGGAAATGGGAGATCGCTTCCCTGCCCCAGGTGAAATTAGTTTATTCCTAGGTTCTGCTAAACCACCACTGCTGTAACACGAAGCCACCTTCTTCACGTGCCCTGATCATCATCGATAGTTGGTGGATCTGCTTGACCCCGAGCTCTGCCACCAGCACCCAAAGCAGGGCCCCTCTGCGGGGTTTGTCTAACCCTGGTGGAGAGGGAATTTGTGTTGAGTTGATCCACGGCTGTCATCCTCTGAGACTCCTGCGGTTCCTCAGTCAGCGGCGGTTAAGGCTGACCCCTCGGGAGGCCGAGTGCGGGATCCTCCCTGCGGTCATTGGGCAGCTCCGGGTAGCTGGAGGGCAGCAGCGCGGTGTGTGCCTGCTCGTACCGCAGTTACAGCCAGACAGAGCTCTGCAATTTGCAAACTTCTTGGGAAAAAGCGAAGGGTGCTTTGTAGAGCTGGGCCACGTGCGTGCTGTCGGGTCCCAGCCGCTGATTACAGGGTAACCAGTGGGGAACTGGTTCAGCCCCAACACGCCATGTACCCAAAGCAGACATCGTCTGATCCGTTTGTCTGCTTCTGGCACTAAAACGTTCTTGCGATCGCCATTGCAAAAGGGGCCGTACGAGGTGTAGAGGGGGATTTCTCAGGTCTATGTCTTTGTGCACGAGCAGGTAACCTGCACCCGGCACAGTGTGAACAGCTTGGCTACGCGATGGTTAGCAGCAAGTCAGTGACTGTAGTTTTTGGGAAACGCTCCATCACTCAGTGTGCCTGGCTAGTGAGGCGCTGAGAAAGAGGAGCAGGCATCTTTCTCACCTCTGATTTTTTTCCCCCTTTGCACTTGCGTCCATTTATTCCAAAAGAGCACAATTCTGCCTGAAGCTCAGGCTGTCTGTGACCCTCAGGACCAAGCCCGGGGTCTGCTTGTTTCTCTGCAGCGTTCCTGGGCTGGCCGGCAGCATGTTTGTGCCCGGATGGTAGTGGGGAGAAAACCTCGCGCTGCCAGAGCTAGGTTCTATCCGATGTTGTATCGTGTGTTTTGCAGTGACCAGTAGCCACTGTCTAGGGAGGAGTATAAAAGGATAACAAACTTGTGCTGGCAGCACGTAGAATTGTCCGTGAGTTAAGCACGAAGCTCGCCCCAACTTCAGCCAGCCTGCAACCGAGATCTGAACTTCGGATGGGGCATGGAGGTGGTTCGTCTGTGTCCGATGTGCCCTGTGTACGTGGTGCACGTGACAGAGCCGTTTTCTGTGCTCTCTGATCATTAAGTCTCCTAGACTCTAATTTATAAAAGAACAAACTGCAGAAAAGTGTAAAACTAAAATGATTTGTGCGAGGAGATCAAACCTCATGTTATAAATGCATACGCGAGCCAAAGCCGAATGATTATGTACAGTTTGAGAACGTGTGATTTGCATAACTCCCCGCTCGGCCCGGTACCATGGGGAACAAAGAGATGCTCTGCCAAGCCCACAGTTCAGGCATCCAGCCGTGCACTTGTCCCAGGTCCCACCCACCCCTTGGTAAGTATTAGCTTTGCTGCTTTTGTCTGAATACAAATGTCCCTTTTTGGTGCAGTGTTCATCCTACCTGGAACATTAAAGATGCAAGTAGACAAAAATAAAAAGCTTTCTGAATGTTTGATTAGTGACTTGGGCCCCAAATTTTTAACTAATTGAGTACATTAAATAGTATGTCTCTGAAAGACTAATACAAGACACTTTTCAAAGCTTCTTTAATAAAAATTCTATTTGGGATTTGACCATAATGGCTATCCTTGCTTGCCAAAACATGACTTCTTAGCAGGTGACTTTCATCAAGTACATCTGAAATAGTACCTAAATGAATTAGCAATAAAATGGACTTAGGCCTAGCAGTAGGAGCCTCCATTAATCTTGGGTTAATCACTAAAGAGATGCCATTCACTTTTCTTAAGAAGTCACATTTTTCTCCCCTTGCTGGCGACCAGATTTCATAAAGTAACATATTTCTAATGAAAGGGCTCTGCTTGAATTAAAACCCTGAAGGTTTATGCAGATTTTAGTTTTGATTACTGCTGGCATGGGCTCTTAGCAGACTCCGGAAGGTAGGTCCGCAGTGAAAGAGTCCCAGCATGCAGTTCATAATATTCTTTGAAATAAAATAGTGCACTTGTACTTAGTGGCTTTAATCAGCTCTGACTTTTGATAGTCAAACAATAGCTAATTACAGTAACACCTGCCTTCTAAGTCATGTCATGTAGGTTATTGCCAACAAGAGACCTTGTATCTTAGCTGCATGATTATTACAGAGTCTAAAACCTATCTGTTAAAAAAAAGGAGGGGGGAGAAGAACTGAGTTTGGTAGCCATTATACGTGTTTTTATTGTCTGATGCATTTCTGGCCTTTCTGTTTGCAGTTTTCTGTGTCTGAAAGGCAAAGAGTTGGTGTTTATGACCAGATTAGAGATCTGAGTTTCAAGGAAAGACACATATTTGCAGCTCTCACTTTTGTGTGAAGTAACGGTAAATGATGGATGCATAGTCTCTAAACATACTTGAATGTCTCTCATTGTAAAAAAATAAAAATACATTGTGAGTTTTTTCATATCACCTCTGGCACGTAGCCGTAGAGTAGAATTTTGTTTCTCTGTCATTAAATGTAATTGTACAGTGAGGGGGAGGGGGAAAAAAGCCCATTTATTTCAACGTTAATCAAATTTGGAAGGGGTTCATAAAATGAAATGCCTAGCTAAGAACCTGATTTTGAAATAACAGTCAGTATTTCTGAAAATAAATCCACGCCATTTTTCGTCTCGTTCTCCTTTAATGTGAAGAATAGTCAGATGAATTTCACTGCACTTGCTGGCCACTGTGGAAGCCATAAATTATTGTCTCATTGAAGAGTCTTTCCTCATTAATTTTGGTAGCAAATAAGTCTTCGTTTTCACAAGCCCAGTCAAGTGAATAATATCAGATGTTTGCCAGAGGCTGAACGGCCGCTGCAGCAACTTCCAAGAGCCGGAACCACAGATGTGTAAGGATAATGCGAGGGATGCTCCCGCTTCCAGACAGAGAGGGAACAGGTCAGTTCTGCTCCCAGTTCTGCTGGGCGTGATCTCTGCGTGATCAGTGAAGCTAAAAGGGCATTTTAATAATCTGAGCTTTCAGAGAAAGCCTGCTAATCAAAAAGGGACAAAACCAAGCCACAGGCAGATCATGCTTTATGAAGTATAGTTCTGTGTGCGTGTTTTACAAAAGCCATTACACTGCAGTTAGGTTATGCAGAAGTTCACCATCTGCACTTTGGATTTGCTAAAACTTAAATGTACTGCCTTTTTTTTTTTTTTTCCCCTCCAGCAAACCTAATCTTAAATACTTGGAGAACGTGTATGTAAATATGTAAAAGGATTATTTATCGTGTAATGATAATTGACAATGCCGTAGTGGTACCTTTGGTCCTTGTGCTGCTGTTTAAATGCACATGAAGGTATCAGTCCTGCCTCAAATGAGTTGTGCTTTCTGGTTTTTTTTTTTTAAATAACATGAGATACGGTATGTTTCAGGATGTTAGATTTTGAGCATGGTAGACTTTGATGCCATGAAGTTGTATGTTTAATGCTTTAATTTAATTCAGCAGCTGTCTAGAAAACCTGTGTTTAGCATTTCCTTTTATTACCTGTTAGACTTGAAAAATACAGGCAGTGGCCTGTAAGACTAAGCAGCTTGCTTGGTGTCTGCAATTGCAGATGAGCCTAGGATACATGTCTAGTTGGGGCTTCCAAGTAACTCCCAATTTTCTGTTTAATTTATTTTGGATTCTGCCACAGTTGTGCCATCAGTAAGAGAACTCTGACAGCGCAATTCCTTGTACAGGGCAGCGGCACAATAGAGAGAATTTAGTTGCTATTTCTCCATGGCTCTGAAGGCAAGTTGATGAAGTTCTGGGAAGAGTATTGTTCTCAGATTGTTTGCTCCGAATGACAGTAGAGTATCTCAAAATATTTGGGGCTGTTGACAGGATATGGTGTGTCTCTGCTTTAAGATTTTCATCTGAAATCATTTCATTTCAGTCAGCAGTGGCAGAGCAGCAAATTTAGGTAAGCTACTGACGTTCTGACCTTCATTATTTAAGCTACAGTAAAATGGTCACCCAGGATCAAGGCCGTATCATGCTAGGCAGCCCGGGTGTCCCAGTACCCGGGACACTCAGGAAGGGATAGAATCCACTGTAAAAAATGAGGCCCCTCATTTCCACAGGTGGGGAAACTCAAGTGCAGGGTGGGAAAAGGCTGGTCAGAACTGAACATCAGGCAATGGCAAAGCAGGGAGCAAACCACAGGGCTTTCTTTCCTGAGTTGCACTCCAATGGTCTGTCATACTACTTCCCCTCTGAAAATTTAAGAAAAGACAAATGTGAAGTTGTGTGGGATCCTCTGCTGCGTATGAGCATGTCAAGACTCCAAACTTCAGTGCAGGATACAACCAGTCCCCTAGGGTGGAACAGTTTGCTGTCTTTCCTGGCACCTAGGTGCGTGGGCCAGACCATCTTAACACAGATTTTGCCATTCTATCTAATGGTTTATACAGAACTTGAATGTTGAGCTGCCATTGGCCTCTCTTTGCATTTTGAAGAACCAAATCGCAGCCTCACCTGCTACACTGGCTGCCAGATGTGACCTAAAATGAGTCCTGACAAAACGCATTAGCTGCATTGTGACCCATCATATCTGAGTGCTGAAGATGTGCATGTTGTTTAAATTTCTCTTTGGAACCAGACTGTATGTTTAAAAACCATTCCTCCTCTGTTATACAAGTTGCTTGCAAGGAAATGCTTTCAGGGTTACCTTGATGACGAGGGAATATGAGTGCATGTTAAAAGGAATTGGTGTTAACTCTGCTTCCCAAAGCTGCTTTAAGTTCAGCATTTAATGGGCTATTTTTCCCTGTAAGTTATTCTTTCTCACTCTATCATTTGTCACGTTAACCTCAAACTGTGTAGTAAGAAATCTTCCTTATATCAGTTACCATGTTTGCCATATCTGATCAGTTTGATTGATCATTGCCTCAGCCACAGGTTGGTAATAAGCTGTTTTGAGAGAGACACACATTTCCCATAGGACAAAATTGGCATGACAGCATTATAAACTGGCCATTTATCAACCTTCTCCCTGGTGGTCACTGTCTGAGCTCTGCTAGGCAGGCAGGCGAGCTGGGCTCCTGCGGTGCTGCTGGGGATGGAGCTGGGGCCAGCAGACGCTGTGGTGCAGCTAATACGGGGGACAGTAATAAATGACGCTGTGTTTGAATCAAAATTGTTGGTGCAAGTGTCACACTTAAAGTCGACTGAGTTCCTTTTCTAAAAGCGACTCGTTGGGTGTGTGTCGGATCGCGCCGTCCCTGCAGCTGAGCGGTCCCGTTGCAGGCGGGAGCAGGGCAGAGCCTTCGGCACCAGGGAGGAGCTGCTGAGATGCCCGTCCTGCGCCACGAGGTGACGGTACTTGCTGTGGTCTCCAGGAAACTGACCACAACAGACTCGTCTCAGTGAAAGCTTTGCATGCGTCAGGATTTTACAGACGCTGTGTGCATAGAAAAAGAGAAGACACGCACCCTGTCTTAAAACTGTTGTGCAGGCGTTCTTCACTTACATTTCTACTGACATCAAATCTGGGGGTGGAATGAGGTGATACAGGGCCTGGGGTGCGCTGCAGCCTGGCCACGCGTCTCCTCCTTGCGCTCTTGCCTCGGGAGCAGCAGCAGGTCCCAGCCTTGGGAGGAGCGGCGGAGCCCCGCCGTAGCTGGGCTCCGGGAGAGCTGGGACGCCTGCGCCCGTCTGTCCTGCAGCCTTCCACTTCTGCTGTGCTGCGGTGGGTCCCGAGGATGCTGGGGGCTGTGGCATCTCTTGGAGCTGTTACTGCAGTACTGTGCACGCTCAGCAACCAGCCTTGCGTTCACTTTAGGCAGAGGCTTCAAAACAGATGACAGCTGAAATGATGACTTTTTCCCTTTCTTTTACTAGTAAGTTTCAAATGTCTTTGGCAATCCACATTCTGGGCAGTTCTTCAATAAATGAAGAGTTGTGAGTGAAATCACCCATCCTACTCTCAGCAACAAGCTTAGAAAGGGCAAAAGAACAATAATTCAGTTCCGTGACTTCCAGACGCAGGGCCCAAGCTGTAGCCTGTATTGCCTGGCTTTTAATTAGGCCATGATTAAATTTGATGCAGAAATAGAAGAGTCACTTAGAACTTCAGAATGAAATATGAGCAGAGCAGTCAACAGCTCTCTTCGCTGCCTTCCCCGACACCTGTCCCGTCAGTACAAAAGCCGATCTCGTCTGCCGAGCCCTTAGCTGAGGAGGACACCGCGCACGTCCCGCGGATGCCCCGCTCCCCTGAGCAGCTGCAAGGGAGGGTGAGGAGAAGCTCTTCCCCTGGGATGCACCTGTGGAAGTTCGGTGGCTGGGTCCCACGCATCCTGCCCAGCTCCGGTTTGTTCCTTGCGAAGTGGAAATAAAGCTAGAATAGGCTAGAAGTAAAATATATCAAAGTAGCATGTCCAGTACAACTTTTTGGAGAAAAGCTTTTCTAAGACCTACTCAGCACAGTCTGTTGAGCACACCTTACCCCACCTCTTCCTTGCAGCAGGCCTTGCTGCAATCATCAATATTTTTTTTTTACTACAGAAAATTTGGATAGATTAAAACATTGCAGATTGCTCCTTTATTATTGCCTTACTCTGCAACACACAGACCAAGTAAAGTTCCTAATTAAATAGAAATTCTTGTATCTTGAAAGAGGATTTTTGCATTGCGGGAATAGTACCGGTGGGGACCTGACTTTGCACTAAAATGCATATTTTATAAGATCTTTCTTGATTTAGAAAGATATTTAATCCCATGCTTAATTTGACTCCAGTGGAACTGCTCACATGCTTTGAGGTAACGCATGCTTTTGTTCTCTGCTGGTTCAAGACCTGAGTTTTCGTTGTGCTCTGTATCATGCTTGCTTTAGTGATGCTTATATCTCAGAGCCCTCTAGAACGTAGGGTTTCCAAGTACTTTAAGGAAATCTTTCCATATGTCTTGCTTTCTGAACACCTTTGGCTTGACAGTGTGTGATGCACATTAGAGGGAGAAACGCATCTTCTGAGCAGAACCTTCTGAGCGGAACTGAGTAAGGTGTTACAAAACTTTTCTTCTTTTAACCTGCTCTTAGTGTGTTGTGTTTTTTTCCCAGAGAAGGTTGGTGAAGTGATTTTATTTTACAGGTTGAGTGTGAAGTTATTCCCGGATTGCTCAAACTGCAAATTTTAATCTTAACGATAGATTTAGTGACCACTGAAGTGTAAAATAAACTACCGTGGCCTAATCAATCAAATCTGCATAGTTCAGAGAAAGCACCTGTATGAGGCTTTTATATCAGAATGTCTGTAATGGTAATAGATGTTTATTAGCAACCATAAAGCTGTTTGAATTTAATATCTCTCTACATAACACCAACAGCATTAAAACAAATCTCTAAAGCAAATGCAACCGCGCCATAAACAGCCCACAATGTAAGGTTTAAAAGCCATTACAAGAATCCTGCAAGATTCATGGTTTCTGCTGTGGCTTTGGACACTCAACTGTGAATGAAAAAACACTGCAGTTATCGTAAAGTGCCCTTAGAATAAAGTATTGCCCAGATATTAATGAATTGGCAGATTTTGTATTTTAGCACAAAATGTATACAGCTATCTTGTTAAATGGCATGGACAGCAGAAGCTTCTAACAGGGCCGTGTTCACAGCTCAGCTACATCTGAAATGTCTTCAAAAATCAGCTTGTAAATGGTGTAACATCAGCTTTTAACCCAAGAAACAGCTCCTGGGAAGTGCTGAGAACACTGATGTCATTCTGAAGCACCAAAGCGGCTGTGAGTACTCCAGACTTGTTAGGTTACTAATCCTGCACGGTTAGAAGTGAACCAGAAGTACCTCGTGACCAGTGTTTTAGATTTTCTTGGTACTTTCATATCTGTAAAAAACACATGTATGGATATAAGAAAACAGCACAAAAGCCAAACCCTCAGTAAGCAATTAAGCCCCCGTGTTAATGAACTTTCAAGGATTTTTGAAATGTTCAGGGTTTTGAGAGTTAAAAAATAAGTTGGGTTTTCTTCTATTTAATCAAGAGTTCTTCTTTGGCCCCATATTTTACTGGAATTTTTAAATCATCCTTGGAGATGGCTGTAGGCTGGAAAATTCTCAGACCAGCGGCTTTTAAGTCCTGGTCTGCCTCTGCTTGCTTCCCAGGTCTGGCCCTGCAGAGCAAAGGCTGCAGCGGGGTGCGGGAGCTGGATCTTACCGCAGGGCCCGAGGCGATGGGTGCGAGTCCTTGTTTGTGTCCTTGTCTCCTCAGCCGATCAACAGTCTATGTTTCATCTTGGCCCATTTGTAAAAACTTACTAAAATTCCATTTTTTTTCCTGAAAACACAATTTTGGCTGGAGCGAGGCAGCTTGTGGATTAGGCTATTAAGTGTTTTAAACACAAATGAGGCACCCCGGGAAGTCTGTGGCTCCTTTATCCAAGGATCAAAGCTGGTCGGGAAGCTTTCCGCGTGGATGCGTGGGTGGTTCCCGACTGAACCGTGTCGGTGATCTCGCTTAGGTGCGCAGCGCGCTTCTCCTCAAGCGGCAAGGACAGCTGCTGGTCTGCCATGCGTTTGTGGGACAGGGAAGCCAATAAAGCGTTGTTTTGTGATACTGACGCAGTCTGAGGTCAGGGCCCCCAAGACACAGTTGTTTTTTTGGGTGAGTGTGGTCAGATCAAAGTGCTCAGAAAGAACAAGACATTCAGATGACAGGAGGTCATGGGCGCACTGGCGAATAAGGGGCGGCAGTGTTCAGCGCAGGCTGTGGTTAGCAGCGGGAGCGGTGCCGGGAGCGCTCTCACCGGAGGGCAGCGAGCCCTGCCCCGGGCGCGAGCGGCCACGCTCCCCCCCAGCCGGCGGGGAACATTGGAGGGCTCTGTGCTCTCAGCTCCGACCCTGCGAGCGCAGCGAGGCCAAAGCAGGGATCTCTCAGCACGGAGGAGGGAAGAGAAAGGAAAACCAGCAGCTGTTCCTGTGAGCCAGCAGTGATGGGGCACCTGATGTTAATGAATAGGACTGAAATCTCACCTCTGCCCGGCAGGGACTGGAGCAGGAGAAACAGTCTCTTGGGAACAGGAAAGTGAAATTTTGTTGGTGGTAAAAACCAAAGTCAGCCTCAGTAGTGGTTTCGGCTGGGCATCCGGGATGCTCGCAGCTCCTGGTGGCCTGCCTGTCGCGGCTGTCGCTTGCAGCCGCTGCACCCAGTCCGCGGAGCTTGGCAGGCAGCTGGAGGCAGCCTGGGACCGCGGTGAGCGCTTGGGCAGCAGCAGCCTCGCACGTGTGCTCTGCAGCGTGCGAAGGCACCGTCTGCATGGCACCGGGAAGCGCCCCATCCCTCGCCAGGGATGCGCAGGGGTCGCGGATGGCTGTGGGAGGAGGTGAGAGACAGGGAAGCCTAGCAGATACGAGGTCCCAAAACAACTACAAATAGTCAAAACGAGCGTTACTTATCATTTATAGGAAGTTAAGGGTTGATATGTGGCATATGGAAGGTGTTAAGAAAAAAAAGCTGTATGGTGAGATCTGCTGCCCACCTCCTTCTGTGTATGAGCAAGTGAACAGCTTTTCCTCGGCTTTCTTAATGTAGCAAAGTAAGAACTCTGTGTAGTAAGAGATTGGTTTCTCTTGTAAGAAATCATACTTAACTTTGCTATAAATTATAAAACAAAACACTCCCCCAACCAAAAAAAAGAAGTCTGGCTGGAGCAGGAACAATTGCAGGAGACAGCTGACGGTGCTGCCGCGCTGTGATAACACACCGAGATCTCAGCCAGGGAAGCCGAGGGTGAGACTGTCCCCGAGCAGCAGAGATTTTCTTTTCCATCATCAGAGAGAGAGAGAGAAACTTAAACGGAAGGCAAAGGAGGGTGAGAGTGGATGCTAGAAGCCATAACCCAGAAGGAGAGCCAGTAATTGTTTAAGGGAATTAAAATGACAGAACTAGTACTTGGACTAACACATTTTGTGTTTTGCTGGGAAACCCACAAATAACAGGAGCCAGCATTCTCTGCATGTTTCATATATCCAGGTTTCAAACTCTTCACTAGTGGCAAGTTTAAGTTTTGCCCATCTTTTCAAACTGCTGTTCATTTTGCACTGCATTCATCCTTGCACCCATTGGCATTTTTTCTGGTCAGCTGTTATTTTCTGATCAATTTTTAAGTCTGTGAGTTTGCCTTGATCCCTGAGAATCCACTGAGTGTGATCACCTGTCCTAAAGCTGCACGAGGAGCTCTGAAACAAACAGCAGAAGCACAGCGGCCCGCAATGGCTGATTACTCTCTTCCCTGTTCCTTTGTTGCGTCTAACTTTTATGTCTTGCTTCATTCTTGACTTACTGATTCCTTACAACAGGACCCGTTTCCGTCGTCACTTGACCACTTCACATTTTCTAGAAGGTGCCAGTCCTTGACTGAGTTTCCTAGGTGCTGTGACAGGATACTCGGGAATGCTGAAGAGCTTCTCACTGGAAATACAGTTATTTTTTGTGAGGCAAGCGTGAATTGCTGAAGACAGAAACAAGATGTTCTGGGGCTAAGTGGTTACTCCGCTTGTTGTATAAGCATTTCCAGTTGGGTGAATAGCTGGGTGCAGAGCTGGCATTGTGTCCGCCAGTTTTCACACTCTCTGCAGGATGATGAGTGAGTGAACTGAGCTCAGCAGGTAGCGGATGTATCTCGTAGTGCATCAGGACAAGGGAAATTAAGAAAGAAAGAAATGGAGAGACTAGCGTCCGGCCTTCCCTACGCGTAGGGGACTCCAGTTGTATTTCATTTATCCCTGCTTTCTGGACCCACCTTTAAAACAACTTACCATTTTGTACATCTTGTCCAGAAACATCATCCTTACCATATCAAAGCACGTACCATTCACAGACAAGTTCCAATATGAAATTATGGTGCAGAAGAACAGCTAATAACACTAGTATCCGACCTTAAGCAAGGCCCATTAGTGTGTTGCTTGATTACAAGAATAATCATTTTACCAGTGCTTCAGAGAGGAGAGGGCTTCTTGAGTTTGGGGACTTAGTGCCTGACAGACTGGGGCTTGGGTTTCACACCTCACCCTGTCATGGGCTTGCTGTGACTGCTCGAGCAGCTTGCTTAACTGTCGTAGTTCTTCGGTTGCCGTTTACAGAACGGGGACGGCTCGACTTGCAGCTCCAGGAGGTGGAGGGCTGGGAACTTCCTCAGCAGCGCGGGGCTACAGCACCTCGTGTCGCCAGCCTGGTGCTCTGAGGGCTCCGCTGCAGTACACAATCAGTAATTCCCCCGAAGTCTTCCTGAGTTACGCGTCTGTGAGCAAGGTTACGGCAAGTAAGTGCAAGTATGCTTCAGGATGCCTGCTTTGGTACAGAGATTAAATGGCTGCGTGCACGTGGTATAGTGTCAGTGCAATGCAATGCAGTTAGAACTCTATAACTGTACTCTGAAAGACTTTATGTGAGTTTTGTTACAAAATAAATGTACTGTCCAACCACAGCACTCATTTTTCCGAATGAAATAATTTGTATTTAAAATGCACTTTTTTCTACTTCTTCAAGAAGAGCCAAAGGCCTTAGTCTGCCTTCAGGATTAGCAGCCAGTACAATTTCAATGTATAATAGAAGCCCTTTCTGATTTGCAAATAAAAAGCATCTGAAACCACTAACCAACTTGGCTTTCATTTTTATGCCTATAAAAATGTCTGAACCATTTGTTTTTTAAATTTTCTAGCTGTAAAATATGCTCCTACGACCAAATATGTCCAAGTTTCAATTGGAAGAGAACTCTTTTCTTTGATGACAGGAGTTAAAAAGTCCTCACGTTTGCAAGGACATTAGCGTGATTGGTCCATTAGAAGTAGACTAAGAAAGAATTTCATGTGAAATAACCCCCCTTATTCTGTTGCTTTACCTGCATTAGTGACTCAAAGACCTAAAGGGCTAGCTGCGTTTAGGTCCAAAAACTCAGGTGCGAAGCTGCGGCCCAGGCAGGGCAAGGGGGCGTTCTCCTGCGGCTCTCCGTGCGGCGCGCTGGCCCGGCACGTGGCCGGCGAGAAGGCCCGGGCGTCCCCCTGGAGGGGCAGCCCTTCCCCAAGAACAACCACGCGCCGTGTCGCGCTGAGAACAGCACCGCGGGACCAGGGTTCTTACCGCCTTTCTTCGGCTGCGTTTGCGTGTGGAGCTGTTGAAAACCACTAGAAATGCTAACTTGCAGCAAAGCGATTGCAGTTTGGTTGCAACTTTATCAGCAAAGCTTTGTATGAGTGTGAGAGTGCCGACCACCAAGAGCTCTGCTAGGAAGGCTGTGTCTGCGTGACGGGGTTTTGCTAGCCCAGGTATGTCAGTTCTGCTTCGTACCTTTACTCTGCCCTGATCTAGGCAGATGTTGTCGGAATATTTTCATGGCCTTGGTTTCGTATCAAAACAGGAAAAGAAAAGGTGCAAAACCCAAGGCAAAATACAGTAACTTCTTTTTAATCCTTAAGTTGATTTGGGCTAGGATTGTGAGAAATGCAAGATGCCTTTCTGGTTTTTGGGAATTGTTCTAGTCTGAAAGATTTCAATATAGTTGCACCTTTTCTCAGGTCCCAGTTCTGTAATTGCTTACGCGCCAGTTTAAAAGTGGTTTCTGCTCACAGAAGGTGAACATTGCTCTGCCAGGCAAAGCACTTGAAATGGTGTGAGAAGCATTCTCTGGTGGTGCAGAGCTGAGGTGCAAAAAAGGACAGGTTGTAAGGTGGTATAGGCTGCTTTTGGTTTTACTCGTTACTCTACAAACAAATTTAAAAGGAAAAAACAAACCCAAGTCTTTCCTTCCACGTTGTATTTTGCTAGTTTCAGGCAGTTATTTTCACTCTTTGCCCAGCTGGTTCGTCAGTTTCGTTATTGTTTGTGTGCATCCCAGGGAAGTGTTATTGTAAAACCATAGTAAATTACTGGAGGACTCTGAAGTGCATATAATCCCTCTAGGCCATTTCAATTCATTTCTTCTTCTGAAACAGTTTAGATTTCATTGTCTCTTAACACTGTCTTAGAATGTTTTTGCTCAGTCTGTGCTGCCCTTGCAAACAATTCTTTGTAACAGATGTGTTCTTATCCTGTGTTTAAAAAATGGGTGTTTAAAGTAAGTTGAAGGGCAGCAGGGATATCCCCTCTGCCAGGCAGTGGCTGGATGTGCTGTGGAGTGGCTGCGCCCCTGGCGAGCCCCTGGTGCAGGAAGGCCCCAGCCCAGCAGAGCCCCCAGCCCCTGGTGCTGGAAGCTCCCAGCCCCTGGCCCCAGCCTCGGCCGGGTGCTGCGCGGAGCTGTGGCCCATCAGCCCTGAGTTCGGCGCTTAAGCACGTCAGGATTCAGTAGCTTCAGTCTAGGATTAAGCTAAACTATTCCTAAAAGAAATCAATGCGAACCTCATTAAAGTTGTATGCTGTTAAAACAGAAATGGAATTTCAATGCGGCGCCTGAAACGGAGAATGTGAACAGAGGAGCGTAGCGCTTTTGTGGGACGCTGGCTTGGATCTCCCTCTCCTGTGCGCGCAGCCCTCGCTAAAAATGAAGCGGGATGGAGTCGTGCGGCGGCGCCAGGTATTCAGCGCACGGGGGCTCCCGGCGGCGCTTCCGTTTTCTCCTCACGCCCCCCCGCTCGCTGCCCCTCACCGTGCCGGCGGGGCCGGCCCCAGCCCGCGGCTCCCCGCGCCAGGCGGGCCGCAAGGCCTGGGCGAGGGCGCCCCCTCTTGCCGCGGCCCGGGAGTTGTTGCAGAGCTTAAAATAAAACGTCCTCCTCTTCCCCTTTTCAGGTTCCTCTAACGCTGCCAACATTTTTGGAGACTTTAAAAAAAAAAAAAAAGCGAGGCACGTGTGTTTTCTGGCTGGGTGATAAATAATAACGCGCACAGGCCCGCGAAGAATGGCGCGCTTGTTCAGGTAGCGTGGTGCTGCCCTCGAGACGTGCGGCCTGGTGACAGGGCTGTAGCTGCCCTGGGCTCTGTCGGGGGTCCCGCTGCCATCCCGGCGGCACCCTGCAGCTGCCCAGGCTGGGCTCCGCACTGCCGGCCCCCGCGCTGGGGCCTCTGCCAGGTGCCCTTCCCAGCCCAGCGCCTGGGTCAGGCCGGGGCACCCTGGTGCGGAGAGGGGACTGGGTCTCCATGAGCTGCTTTGAGCTGCTCTCCTGTCAAGCTAAACACGCTTTGCTCCAGAGGGGAACTTGGAGGTAACTTTTTTTTTTTTTTAACAGCCTGCCCTTGGGTTTAAGCAAAACTGTAATAACATGTAGCTGGTGCCTCCTGACAAACACAAATGCTAAAGTTCCAAATATTCTGGTCACTGTAACTTTATTTTAACATTTGCCTTTGAAAAAGGGAAAAATCCCATCTTCTTTACTTATTTTCACAGGTCAGAGGTAGTGTTATTGAAGGATGATGTAGCTAAATTCTGGTCTTGATTGTGTAGGTAGTTCTTGGATTGGAAGAGTTGTTCCCATTTACATTGGTCTAAGCAGGAGAGGAATTTGCTTCAAGAAATACACTCTTTTCTTTCAAAGTGTCAGTTTCAGGAAGGTTTGATTTCAAAGCAGCCATGTAGTAGTTTATGTCTCCATCAAGTCCTTAAGGATTGTGGTTCTGTTCCTAATATTGGGTCTGTGAACACTACATCAAAAATGACAGTGCTTTTCTGGAGATTATTATTCCAATAAACTAAACTGTTCCTGGATACATGACTTCCAGGGCAGTGAGAGTGGGGCTCTGTGGGACGGTTTGTTAGGAAAGAGAGACAGCTTAGGAGTCAATTTTTCCACGTTTAAAATCAAATGCTAAAACAAACAAGCAAACTAAGCAACAACAACAAAAAAGCCCTGTGCTGCTTTTAGTACTAAAATACTTTAATTTTGTGCCAGAATGGTGATTTTCAATTTTGCCAAAAAGGCAAAAGATTTAACTAGCAAATTTCTCTGGAAGTAGCTAGATGTTGCCTTGTAAGTCAGTTTATTAAATTATTCCAAACACTGTCAAAAAAACCACCACGTTTTGCATAGCAGCACTAAGAAATTGGCAGCCTTGCTAACGTGGAGCCTTTTGCTTTGTCTGGTGGTCGTCTGTTCCCGGTGGTGCTCAGGGGTGCCTCCGGAGAGGAGCCTGTCCCGGGGCGGCAGCGGGCGCCCCGCTCTGCGGGAGCCTGGCCCCAGCCGCGCTGCGTGCAGTGGGAACGCAGGAGGGGCTGCGATGCAGGTATGGAGTGGCTTGGGTAGTGACAAAACTTTTCTGATCTAAATTGATTTCTCAAGATATTAGAGCCTGTAGTGTTTTGGGACAAGTTCCAGGTTTTGAGAATGTTGAAATGTTGTTAGACATGTTCTAAATTTGTGGTTAACTTGGAGCTGCCTGAACCGTGTTTTAATGCTATGTGGATCCCTTTAACCCCTGAACCATAAGAGAATAAGGCCCTAAGCTAACAAAATAACTGCGTAGTACCCTGTTCCAAATTGTTCAGATTTATAATGACGCTGGAAATATTTCTATGGCATGTGTGTGTGACATTTGCTAAAATTTTATTGGACCTACACTTGAAAATTAATTCACAAAGGGCAGAGGCAGGACAATCTTGATGAACCGTTAATCAACCCCTCCTTAACAGCAAAAGCAGCCACATGTTTATATTGTAAGTTGAATGCGTTCAATGACAGTTTTCTTTATCTGGAAGTACTGTTTCTGTTTCAGAGTAATGGTGAATGCAACTCACTTATTGTTATTATAACATACAAAAATATGTTTATTTAGTCTTTTATTTTTTACAACTCTTACTGTCTGGAAACACTCAGAAGGCCTTCTATCATAGTGATAATACTTCTTTACACACGTATGCACGTATATAGGCAAACACACAGGTATGTGTAGGTGTTTATAATACTTCCGAGTCATAAGTCAGGTCCAGCTCAGCTTCTCCTCTAATGTTCATAATCTCATATGTTCATGGACCAAAATTAGTCTTGTTAAGTGTGAGGGACATTTCAGATTTTAGGAGTCATGGGAGGAGGGAAAGGTGCCTGTCTCTGGATCCATTCGAGCTCCTCTGCAAGCTTCTGGGTGCAAATCCTTGCGCCTCGCGCAGCGGGCTTGGCCTGCCCCGGCTACCCAGCCTGGAAGAGCCGCAGTGCGCCCGCACCGGTGGGCCTGGCCCCGCGTTTCTGCTGAGGCGGAGCTGGCAGATCACAAAGTGGCCGTCTGCTACTGATGCTTGCTGTTAACCCCTGAATCTTCACATTAATCCGACTGGTTTAAGAGTTATTAATGGCTTATGTATATATTACCAGTATGTCTTCCTATAAACAGTAATTTGGGACTCAGTAAAATCATAAACTGTGAGATAGTTCAGCGGGGAAGCGTGCATCATTACTGGTCACCGTGTGAGTGAAGGGATGCTGAGCGTGCCTGGGAAACCTTGCATATAAACCCCTTAGTTACTGTACAGTATGTGCAGAAGTGCCACTTTGGTTTTAATCTAAATTACCTGAATAGTTCATTATTGACCAATGTGGACTGAGGAGTTGCAAAATGTTGGGCTTTATCCAAGTTTTTCCCAACTAAAAGTGCCTCTTCGAGTGTTACATATATGTTTGCTCTGGTTTGGGTTTATTTTATTGTTCTAAACATTTGTGTATACCATGCTTTACACACAGTTAGATAACAGGCTCCCAGTGTGAGAGATTGCATCGAGTGCAATGCAGATGCAATACAGTATATTGCAATATAGCACAGCAAGAGAAAAACATCCTCATTTTCTTGCCTTTTCCTCTTGCTTTCCATTAGTTTATGGGACATTCTTAGGCTATTTTAGTACACCTGTAATAGTTGGTTTGAGAGGTGACAGAACTCTGGCTCCGGATGCCTGCTCCGAAATGTATGTGTTGACCTGTGTGTATTCAGCTGAGAATTGTGCCCAGAGTCTGCTGAGTAGGGGCTGACCCCTGGAGGTTCCTGCTGCCTCCATGTTACCTGCCCGCAAGCAGCGCAGGACGAGCGTCTCTTCTGGCGCGACTTTCCAGCTTTGGTTCCGCCTGAAGAAAAGGTGCAGAAATCAGTTGAAGCACAGAAATATTTATTTTGTGATCCTGTTGTGAAGGTGAGATCCTCCTATGTTTTATCTAAACCAGTTTGCTTGATGTGTTCTAGATCATGCTTTGTGGAAGTGAATGTAGTTGGAAATAAGCAGGGAAAACAGGAGGTAAAGGAGCTCAGCTGCCTCGTGGCAGCTTCCAAGCAGCTTTTTGCTGTGAAATTAGCCGAGTTTGTAAAGACAGTTTCAGGTCATTTAATCATCAAAGGGTTAATTCTAATTTTGAACTTCCTAAATGTCAGTGCTCTTCCATCCAAAAGTACAGCAACTGGCTTTATCAACATATGCTTTTCATTACCTACAAGACTTACAATATTTTTGGTGTCTGTATCAACTTGATTCAATTACTAGTACCACTGCGAGGGAACATTACCTCCAGGGAAAAGGGGGTGAATGCATCAGTGCCCATGGATACAGTGTACAGAGCAGATTAATATAACAGATTTACATCAAGACTGCTGACTCCATTACTTTAAAACTCCTGTAATTGACTTTTTTAAAAATGACATTAGCATTTAAATGGTACTATCGTTACAAGGGTGAAAGTTCAGCAGAATATGATCAATTTATTGAGCTCTTCAAATGTTCTTTTGATATTTATTTTTTGTTGTCATGCTGGAGGGGTTTTTTAGTGTTTTGTCAGACATGAGAAAAAGTCTATACCACTGAGCTCTTGGTCTGCACTGCTGCTGAGTGGAAACGCGTGAAAAGCTCACCTAAACAGTGTGTGACCTACTCCAAGTTATCTTCTCACCTTCGCTCCCCCGCAGCTTTTTCTAATATGTAAAATGCCAGTATGACAGAAAGAAAGAATTAACAGAGGCTGCCTTTGGTCTGTGCGAAGAGCCTGGGGTTTGTGCTTCTCACAAAGAAAACAGCCGGGGAGGTTATCTCCATGAAGTCCCTTTTCAGCACCGTGCGTGCGCCAAAACTATGTCAGTTGCGTTCACAACGTACGCGGCTGCGGTTCAGTCCCTGCAGCTCCCCAGTCGAGGCGGCTTTTCCAGAAATTGCATGCTGACCTGGGAGAATTGTGCGCCCGGTGTCCTGCTGCCTTTTGGTAGGAGCCAAACACCCAGTACAGTGCTGACCTTGTCAGCATCTCAGCACAGCTCACATTCTCTCCTGAGATATTTGCTCTCTGGAAGGTCCGTCCCAATCTCATCTCTTCGGTGTGAGAGCTGGCTTTCGTGGGGTGAGGAGCTCAGGGGTCACGGAATGGACAAAGCTCTGAGTTTTGCTGCACTGTCAGAAATTTGGAGTAGTTTTGTTACAGCAAATGGCTTAAAAGTAGTAGTTAATGTTCGAGAGGATAATCTTACAACACCTACCACTTTACAGTTATAACTCATTAAAGACTGAATTAATATCAAGAAATGTTGTTCAGAATCCCTGTCAGTTTGAGTACATGGCTGCAAAGTATGTTGTGGCAACCCCCTCTTACACCAGTGGAAAGCAAATGCTCTGCAGGATTACAACGGCTCCAGACATACAAGTTCAGACACTTAAAATTTTATTCTTGAGAAAGGACCCTGTTTGCGAAATGAGAATTATTTTCTGAAGTTTTTTTTTCTTTTTTTTTTTTTTGTCATTTTGGACTTCAGCACTCACTCTGTCTCCGACATCTTTCCAAGCACTTGATGCTGAGGGAGGTTTGGGTGACTTTTTGTGGCACGCAGGCATTTCTATGCCTAGTTAGAGCTTTCACCACAGCAGTACATAGTGTTACCCACCTTTTTCTTACATTTGAGGTTTGGATGAGGTTTTTTGCCCCTGATTCACCTTTTGGGATGCATCCTGTATGGTCAAGGTTGGATCCAGGCATGTGGGAGACACTCGGGGACAGGAGAGGCTGAGGAGGGAAGGTTTTAGTTCTGGACCAAGAAAAGCAACTCAGTGTAGCAGGATAGCCTGTTCCCCTGGGATCTGTGACCTGGCCGGCTGGGATGAACAACTGGCATCTATCTACCTGCAAGGCTGATCCCCCGCTGTCAGCACCGACGTACGTGTCTCCCTAGATATGCGTGTCTGTCTGTGTGTGTGTGTATGCTACACAAATATATCTATAAAGTCGGTGAATTCTAGTGTCATATTCTGATGTCATCTGTGAGGTGAAGTTTTGGCAGTCTTCGTAGTCAGGCCAAGAACTACCCAAGCAAATGGAATGGCCTGAGAAGGGCTTCTTTTCCCAGCCTGCAGGCCAGACAAACGGTGAGCATTTAAACGTGGATTCGCAATGCATTACTTAAATGTGCTTGTGGATAAAAAGGTGTTAGGTCTCCTTCCTGCTGAGCCGTCTCATGTCACAAACCCAAGCACGAGAATGTAACAGATGTGGGGCTTTGGTGAGTCCACTTTGTTCTCTCCATTTTAGAAAAGAAAAATCTGAAAGGAGAAGAAAAGAACAGTCACATTGGTTTTTGTATCTGTGTTCAGCAGCTCTTGGGCTGCTGCGGGTACGGTTGGTGGATCCTGGTCCCATTCTGCATCGAAAGCAGGTCTTGGGTGCCGAGCCAGAGTTCAGGCTGTAGTGGCAGTAGGGGACTCAGTATCTCTCCCGCTTGCCTCACTTAAAAAATGCTTGGTAATGACCCAGTTCGACCCTGCCAGTTCTTTCTGACCTCCTCCTTTTCAGGATGCTGCTTAATTTGTACTAATTACATTCCATTCTGACAGGAACTTGGACATTGTCTCCAGCTTGCAGGTATTTTCACTGCCCTATTCCAGTACAGAGAACTCTTGAAGCTGAGTAAGAAAATAGCAATAATTAATTTATGAAAATACACTTTAATATAATGCGTAAGTGGTTTACCTATTGTATGATCTCTTTGCATAAATACGCCTTCAAGTTTGACTTCGTACTTTAGTCTTGAATTCTCAGTAGGATTCAGGAGCGTTAGTCAAACCCAGCAGCAGCACTTTTGGAGAATGAACGCGTGTGTTGCCTTTGGGGTTTTTTTGGTTTTTCTCTAGAATTCCCAGGTTAGATTCCTAATAATAAGTCTAGGGTTGATGGCTGCTAGAGGTGGTTCTGCTTCAGGGAGGTCACTGGCATAGGAGAGAGCTGCAAAAAGGAGAACTGACGGGACAGATCCAGCTTTGCTGCTTCTGAAGTCAGTGGGCAAGGGCGTCCGTACGTATGTGCATGGATGGACAGATGAGAACAATTCATTCAATTTTTTTTTAATTGTTTTACAACAGAATGACCGGAAAACTTGTCCAACAAATTGTTCACACAATTGGTTTGTGTCAGAATATCTGCTTTGGCCTAAATCTAACCTTGTTAGTGGGAGATATCAGGGGGCTGGCACATGTGTGTGCATGTGAGCGACCTCCTGCCCACACTGTGCTGCTCCCCGCTCTGCCGACCTGCGTGGAGGCTGCCAGCCCAGGCCCCTCCGCATTGCGGAGAGAAATTTTGTTAATAAAAAGTTCCAAATACTTCCCTCCTTGTTGGAGCAAAGATACTGGGAACAGCTCAAAAAGCGTGTGCGCTCTCGTGTGCCCATGTCAGCATTCACGGCTCACAATTTCCTTTTGCAAAGAGTAAGCAGAAATATTCTGGTGCTTTTTTAGCAGCGAGACAATTGAACACAGCTTCCAGTTAAGAGCAGTGGCTGAACAGGCAGCTTCTGCTGCGGCAGGCGAGTGTCCGGAGCTGGGAGGAAAGGCCATGCTCTTTTTGGAAGCAGATCTCAATGTGAGGCCTCAATGCAGCGGATAAAAAGTATAAAGCACATGCCAAGGCTTTGTATTACTTTCAAAAGAATAAGATACGAGCCATTGTTGGAGCTCTAGCTAAGGCTTTTAGGCACAGACAGTATCAGTAAAGTAGTTGCATGTTTCAAAATATTGTATCATTTTAAAGTGCAGCGCACATGAGATCACTGAAACGGGATACGCCAATTTGAGCTTGGTCATATAATGCAGCTCTGTGTCTGGAGAGACAGAGGCACCCTGAACCCAAAATCCCTTGAGCTGTCTTTCAAAGAGTGATAGTTACGGAAATTAGCAGTGCAGAAATCCATACTAATCATTCATCGGGAGCCTTATTAACCGTCCTGCCCCTGCTCTGGGAGCGGGCCTGGCCAGCAGCGCCGGACAGGGGCTTCTCCCGCGGCCGCAGCTCCCTGCGGTGCTGCTCCGAGCGCGGGCTGCCCGTGCCCGGCCCCGGCGCGGGGTGCAGCAGCTGGCGTCGAAGCGAGCACGGCTCCTCGCAGGGCGGCGTCCCTGGGGCTCCGCGGCCGCCTTGTGCCGGGTGCCAGCGGTGCTGTGAGCGTGGCCACGCGGCACACGGGGAGCTGGCGGGCCGTCTGGTAACAGAGCTGCTCCGTGCCGCGCCGAACTTCACCCAACGAGAAGAAGAACAGTAATATCTGGCCTGGCTGAACTTCCTGTAGGGAATTTTGTATTCAGCTTTGCCCTTAGTTTTGTCAAAGATTCCTTTTAATGTCAACTTGAGACCTATTTCGTAGGGAAAAGAATGTATTAGTGTTTCAGAAGTGGGAGTTACGAGTCTGACCCTTGGCGTTCCCATCTGATGTTAGTTTGAAGTGAAACCAAATTAAATCACACACTTGGGTTCAAGGATTTAAGTCTGTGAATCTTACTCCCGCTAATATCTCCACTGCAAGGGAAACAAAGGACATAGAGGAGATAAATAATACTTGAAAAAGACAGGATCTTTTTTGTCTGCTGCTTTATCTGTAGTATGACTGTGTTCCTTAAGTGTTGAAAGGGGCACTTTCTTGGCAAGTATGACACAAATAACCTTCACCCTTGACTGCACTGTCTAGAGACAGTTATAAATTTGAGGATAAAGGACAGGAACAAGAGTTACTTTATATGATACTTTCTCATGATAGCAGGGAAGGGAGAAATGAATGAGTATTCCCGTCGTGAGATTTTGTCAAACAGTCAGTGTGATGCTCGAGCAGCAGCGTGCCGCCCGCCCCGGTTTTGGTTTCTGTGCCGCAGTGCAGGCTGGGCGGCTCGTTCCGGAGCTTCGTAAAGCTGCCCGCGGGCTCAGCCGCCTCCCGCTGTCCTCCAGAGAGCACTGTGCTTCGGCAAAATGACACAACAGGAACCGTCCGAGGAGAGGGGTTTTGAGGTCTGATGGCGCGGTGCTGTTAGGCAGTAAAAGCTCGCAAGCGTTTGCACAACTGCGGTGTTTCTGGGCACGGATGTGGGAGCAGTGACGGCTCCAGGGAGCTGTGCCGGGGCAGCCCTCGGAGTGGGACTCGGGCTGGGATTTTGAACGGATGTGAAGGAACTGCGCGAGGCAACGGGAGGTCATGCCTGGCGCCTGCGACCCTTTGGAGACCTCGGCCTCCTCTTTTCAGTGCTTGGATCTCGTGGTCTTGTGCTCGCCACTGGGCGAGGGGAGAGCTCCCGTCATGAGACTCCCTGAAAGAACCATCTTTTCATAGGACATGGTTGTAATTTTTAAAATTAAGCCTTTTCTGTTGGAAAAAAATGCGTCATCTAGAATTTCAGCGTCCCACTGAAGAGAGACACTGCCCGCTAATATTTTGGAATGGTTTTAAACAAATACAAACATTGATAGTGATTACATTTATCAGTTATATATTCTTAGAAACAATTTCATAATTCTAAACATTTTTCTTAAAATTATGACAATCACCAGCATATGGTTATTTTCTGTATGCTGTGAATAAGCTTGTGAATAGAAAAAACTAGCGTACAGCTTTTGGGAATTTTAAAGACTTTTATAAAAGCTTTTTTAAGATTTTAAAAATGTCAGTTATAGCTGAAAACTTTCAGGGGTCCTAGATACGATAACCAGCATACACATTTGCATCTCAGCCCCATGCCTACGCCTGATATTATAATGAAACCTTCTAGACTCGCCATGGACACTGGTTTTGATAATAGTATCTGGCTAAAACAGCATTGGTGTCTGCGTAGTGATTCATCCAGCTATGAACCAGGACAAGGCATTAATAAGAGGCACAGTATTGCCAGGGGCAAAGTTGGAGCGCAGACTTATCAAAGGCACTGAACTTTGATTCTGCGCTTTAAATATAATTCCATTATTGCTTCATAAATAAAGAGATTAAAGTACCCAGGCCATGAACTGGTGATTATGTGGGAATGCACTTCAGGTAAGTTCATGGATAGTATTTGAGGAACTGTTTGTCTAAGTGATATTGCAGACTTGTTCTTGAAGAGTTTGTTGAAAAGGTTTTTGAGAAATTCTGTGCACATGGGGCCTGGCAACACGGGTACCAATTGCTTTAGGTGCTTCATCCATCCATCCATCCACCCATCCATCCATCCATCCTTCCATCCGTCTTTCTCATCTATTTCCTGTCCTTCAAGAGTTGTGATTATTTCTCATGGGCCTTTCTTTACTGCGCAAGCTGAACCAGTAACCAAAAATAAAACCCAACCGAAGGCAATCCCACCTTCACCTGTGGTTTCTAACTTGGAGTTACTTGAATAGTAACATCTATTCCCACAACGAGGAAACCTCTCGACCATTTACTCCTTAGCTAGCTGCTCTGCTGAAGCACGTGTGTTGTTTATCCGTAGCACGCCCGTCTTTGTGAAAACACGCACAGACGCTTTCTGTCCAGTGGCTTCCTGGCTAGCCACTGCTCAGCAGGGACCGGTTCCAGCCGTGAGCGTTTACCAGTGCTCAGGTGAGTTTTCTTTAAGGGCTGTCAGGATGGGTCAGTGTCGCTGTGCCGAGGGGTGGAAAGGAGCGACTCGATATCATCTGGTCCTTTTTCTTCTGTTCCTGGGTGATTACTTCTTAGTGTTTTGGCCACTCTAGTTTTGTAAGATAAAACTACAGTCCTCTTCCATTTCCCTTAGGGGTTTCGTTGTCTGAGAGTTTCACCTGACAGCAAATTTAGTTCCCCACTTCCTCTTAACACCTTGTGGATGTCTGTAAACTAACGTTGCTGGACACACAGGGCAGTGCAAGCGAATAGCAGGCGTGCTGTGGAGCTGGCCATTTTGCATCAGGAAAGGGCAGAGAAGAAAGTTTTTAAAAAGATTTGTTATCTTTAAAGCAAAGCTACTCAACTTGAAATGGGATCTTTCCTAAAAGAGAAAAAAGATTAAGAACTAAACCAATGGTGAAATAAATCATCCTGATTTATACCACTTATATGGGGGCTGTTGGGTTGCTGGAAGCCCCAGTGCAGCGAAGGGAGCCCGGGGCTCCCCCGCGGCGCGTGCGGCAGCGTTACGGGGTCTCGTTCGTCGTGCCCCCAGCACCGCCCGTCTCTCAGGGCAGCACTGGGGCGCTCGGGATCCGTCCTTCCCTCTCAGCCGGGAAGCGCTCCTGGCGCTGCCTTCCCATCGCTCGCGGAAGCGATGTGTTGTGGCTTTCAGCACGTGGCCCTTAGTTAGTGCCGCTTTTTGGGCAGGGAGCGCGGCCATCTGGGACCCTTTGTCTGTGTCAGGATCCTGCTTCTCAGACCACGTGGAGCCTTCCTCTGCACTGCTTTGCAAACGAGCGTTCCCTGCAAGTTTCTGCTGTTTCAGAGTTGCAGGTTTTCTATTTACCATATTCCTGGGGGATCCCAATACAAGGAGTGCGGCTAATAAATTCTTTAATATTTTTGGAAAGGTTGTATACTTACATTAGAGCAAAACACAACAATATACTCCGTGCTTATTTTCTGGAGTGTTTGGATCTTTATTTTCGCAGGGGATAGATTTCCCTAAATAGGAGGAACTGCGTAGCCTTTCCTTCCAGCAAATACAATTGTCCTGCTTCCTAGAGAAGTGTATTTGGACCTTCCCACTCTTCCTTTTGCTTAGTCTGGAGTGTGTTTGGCTTTTAGGCTGTCTTTTTCCTCTGTGCCCCTGTAGGCAGAAGGCAGTACCGAAGGAGCCAGCAGCGACTGAATAAACCCCCCAGCGGCAAAGCTCCCGTTTCTCCTCGGGGCGGTTGCCGCTCAGCGCCGGGCAGCTGCCGAGCCGTCCGGATGGCTGGGCCCAACGTAGAGGCACAGCCTCTGGGTTCACTGAGAAACAACCTGCGAGCAGGCGCTAATGTCTCTCTTAAAGCATTTCACATTCAATGATTTAACCTTAAAAAACCAAAGCCCTACTCGTTAGGTTTTTCAGATAGCCGTAAGAAATGTGGTTCTTTTCCCAAAATGCAGCAGGACAAAGTCCTGAAATGTTTGTCTATTGCAAGGACTGTGGAAAATGGCTGTTTTGTGCATGGGCTTTCACAGAAATACGTGAAATATACATTCATTTTCGTACTGTAATGCTGCAGTCTCAATGCTGCACGATAGCTTCATATTTCTTTGCAGAGTGGGGAGCAATGCAGAATTCAGCTCCAAAGAGCTCTTCTGATTGTGCTTCATAACTCTCCGTAGGAGGGTGTCTGAGATTGGAACCAGCCTAGCACGCTTTAGCAACTTACGTTGTTTTGTTAGCATTTTGTTAAAATAAGTTTCTGAGGGAGATGGTTTGAATTTCTCACTTTACAAATGTTTTTAAGGTTGTGGAACTGATGCACTTAGTTCCAAAATGAAAGCCAACATTTTAATACAAAGATTAATCTTATTTGATATCGTCTCCAGCTCAAGTCAATGGAAATCTGTAAATCCTGCTGCAACTGTTCAATACAAGTAGGAATTTCTCACTATGCATCGCAGAGAATTTGTTTCTAGGCTCTGAGCCCTAGAGCAAAATTAGAGAAGGGGGGGATTTTACAGGGCTGGGTGGATCAAGCAGAGATTTTGTCCAACTTTAGCGCTAACTTTGGGGTCTCTGCACAGCTGCTTGAATTTGACCACATTCAGGCCTTATCCATTAGATTGCTTTCCTACTGTAGGATTATTTTACTAAATTGCTGTTTTAATAGTATTACAGCTGCTGCTTAAGTTTGCTCTGTTGCTGGCACAAATATAGCAAACTCTGGAATAACTGTGGTAATGTAAAGCCAGTAGCATATTAAAGCGTTCCATAGGAAAGGAATGCCTTCTTACGTGGTCTTCTAATACGTATTGCAGTCTGCTTAACCTTCCAGGCTGAGCGATGAAGGGGGTCCTCTGTTTGTTCCTGGTGAACTTCATTTTTTGTAGGATTATCCATAATTAGTGAGGCCCAAAATTTCTGAAGGCTTAGATTAGGCAGTTAGAGCCAAGCATTGTAGGTCAAGACTGCTGGATTTCCCGACGCTGACCGGCTGCATCCTTCTCTGCACCTCAGTTTGCAATCTGCAAAATGGGTACAGCAGCGTTTTGGCTGTCACCAGCATCCCTGTATTTAACTCATACCTCCAAGCGGTGGATTCCGCTGGAGCATCAAGCATTCACATTTCTTTCCTGGGAGCTCCCCTGGTCTTTGTGAGCCGCCATTGCGAAGCGCGACGCGGGCGCGGGGACCTGGCCACGCTGCCTGCCCCGTGGGGTGTCTTGGTGTCAGGGCGGCTGCCACGGGCCTGGCTCCGTTGCTTCCCTGGGCAGGACTGGTCAGTTCTCGTTCTTCCGTTTCGACTGAAACAGGGTGGTTCGCACACCTCCTCCGGAGAATCTGAGGCTTTGATAGGAGGAGGCTTATCTTCTCTAAGTGTAAAAAAAAATTCATCTCTGATTCATCTCTGATACATGTAATCTTGTTCTTATTCCACCCTTCCACGCTTATAAATTAGACCAATATACTATTGTTTTGTGTTTTTTTTAAATCTCTGTGTTTTTCCTATGATTAATTAAAGCTGTATTTTGATCCCTACGTAGAGTTGTACGTATAGCAGTATGTGGAACTGTATTTTAATATAAAAGAGATACTGCAGATGAAATTGCAGTAAGAAAACACAGAAACAACCAGAGGCATTGCAGAGATTGTAGCGGTGATTAGGAGTGCAAATTAGATTTAGATTTCTTGAATATCTAACAGCAGCTAAGCATTTTTTGTCCTTTGTGTATGAACATTTCCATTAAAATTTACAAAGGGTTTGAACTGGATTAGGCTCCCACAGTCACTTTGAAATAACAAAATACAACTTGGCTGACAGGGGCTGTTTAGAAACCTTTTGCAAAAATTATCTTCAGAAATGTTAGCACTTAGCAGTTACAAAATGTCTACTTTTGTCTTGCCCCCTCTGCCAAGTTCCCTTTTTGTCTTGCCATGAGGAGGATAAATTATCCGACTTGCAGAGATAAACCACAGAGAGGTGAGATTACTGAAGCTGAATACCAGAAACTCCCAGCACTCTGTCCTTCTATACAGTTTGTATTTAAAACCCTGTTTCTGGCTGTGTCAATCAGTCACTTAATGAATGCATTACTAAATACAGTTGTTTTTTTCCTTTCTAGAAGATGCAATTAATGTTTTGGCTTAAGACACCTAGTTTGTAATAAATGTATGGAGTGCAGCAAAAGATCTTTGAAGTAATTCAAGGAATTATCTGAACAGAAAATAGGCATACAATACATTGCTTTGGAGGGTCTGAAACGTGTTGGCATAGGGAAAAGAGGGGGAAATGCCACCTTACACGCTTTGCCGTAAATACTTTACGACCTGACACACTGTGGTTATGCTAAACATTAGCCGAGGTTTGGGCTAAGGGCAAGAACCCCAATGAAAGCCTGTTTGGCTGTTACGGTCCTGGTGCTCTTTTGTGGGGAATGGCCACAAGAATGTGTTCAATATAAAAGGAAGGGGGGGTTAAGCAGTTTCCTTCCAATAAAAGGAAGAGCAGGATTTTCCTTCCAAGATAACTTCTTGCGAAGACCCAATAAAATGCCATAGTATTTATTTGTTTATTTGTAAGATTTGTGCTCTGAGGATGCGATAGTGTTACCATTGCAGGGACAGAGGTTTTGGGGGGGTTCCTCTGCTTTTCACAGACGGGACTAGAGCGAAGGGCAGTGCAGCAGGGCAGGTCGGATCAGAGCAGGTTAAAGCTTAGTGGCAGTGGGTGAGTCGATGTTTTGTGTCTCACGTTTGATCTGAGAGTGGCTTTGTGGGTGCCGCGTCCCGGGTTCAGAGATGGGCCCGGCGGTGAGCAGAGAGGCGAGGCCAGGGCGGCTCGTTCCAAGGCCACCTTCCCTCCCAGGGCGTGCTGCTTAACGTCTGCGTCCCGTGTAATGGGGGCCGGCGACGGACCTAACGAACAAAGCTTGGATGTTACATACCTGTTGTGGCTAATTCTCGTATTTAGGGCCAGACACTGCGCACAGCTTTCTTGTGGGTCTAGCGCGTTATGTGCAGTGTCAGCTCAGTCTGACGCTGCTGATCTTACCCTCTTTCCACGTTCACTCCCTTTAGCTCACCACATTTCTTCTCTTCTTGAAAACACTTCAGCCTTGCGGTGGGATGCTGCGTGGGTGCAGAATGAATTTAGTGCAGAATAAGGAACTTTGACTGTAAATTCCCCTTGGCAGAGACCATGCTTTTCTGCGTGTGAGGAGCACGCGGGGCAGTGGGACCTCGCTCGGGCGCGGAGTTTTCTGAGCCAGGGGGGTGAGACAAACGACGAGGCGCAGGAATCACCGCTGAGATCGGCACCGCAGCTTTCACTAGCACCCTGCTGGAGCTTGCAGGCTTCTCAGCAGATTTGCATTGGATTTAAGTCTGTAAAGAAAACGAAACCATGAGTTTCATGTTTCAAAACACAAGTTTTGCCCCAGTCTGTTTGGGAGGCTGTGGTGGGAACAGTGCTGTATAAAGGTAGGATATTATTTATAAAACTACCACGAGGAAAGTTTTAGGGCTTTGTGCCAGCTGCAGGTGATCTGACTTGCTTACATTACCCTGAAATATGAAAAAGATAAGAAAATGTTGCCACATGTAACTGCCTTCATTTGGGCTGGTTACTGCGAAATGGATGCATTTTGAAAAATCCTTAGGTTCCAAGCGTGCTGGTACCCACTTGCCATTTTTAATGAGTTTTTATACCCCCTTCAAGGCCCGATGTGTATTCAGTACAAATTTTGCAGCCCTTGCTGTGTGGTCCCCAGACGGACTTGCTGTTTACACATTAAAAACAGTGGCAGAATACTTGGGTCCACATCTTGCAGAGCTTCCCTGAGCGTGCCTAAAAGAATCTCTTCTGTGATGTGTATACTGAATGCCTTTAAAAATCGAGTTGTACTTTCAACCTCTTTTGCTGACTGTATTTATGCCCATTCGTTTGTTCCATTTTTATTAACAAATAATATAAATGATGATGTTGATATTGATGAATTAACTCATAAATAGAGAAAATTTCAATACTTGTCTTCTGAAAATTTAATGCGGTCATTTATAGCTAGTCAGCTATGGGAGTTTTTATCAATGTAAGGAGTAAGAACTAACTGTGAGATGAACTCCTGGCAAAGCATCTGTATATCGAGGCATTCACACACATGTACGAAGCCGGTAACTCTGAGCAGTGAATGCACTTCAGAGTTTGACAGTTAATTCATAGAAACTTGTAAATAGAAAAAGTGCAATTAATTCAGTAATTCATTAATGTTCTGTAACTGTGGGATTTTTATATGGAGAATGTGAAATGGACTGAGTACAGAGCGACAGTTTACTGGAGAAAACAGTATCTGCTGATGTACGGGTGGGAAATCAGTAAATACATAGCACGCATTTTCACTGCGGGGTTACAAGCCCGTGTCTCCGTAACGATGAGCTCCTCACTCAGCGACGAGCTGTGGTGCGAGGGCGGCGGGCGCTGGGCGCTGCCTGCGGCCGCGATGGCTCCGAGCCCGCCTGTGCCACCCCCGCGGGCAGCCTCCGGAAGCACGGAGCTCGCTGGGAGGGCCGCCTGGTCACGGGAGTTCCAGCCGGCTCCCAGCTCGGGGGCACGCGGCTTCGGTGTGATTTACAGACGTGAGGTTGTGCGCGCGTATGTGTAGATTTTTTTTTCTTTCTGTGTAAATCACTCTCTCCAGCCCGTAATCAGTTTCCACATTCCGTCCACCCTGAGACCCAAGTCAAAAGCTTCCCCATCCATGGAGCGTGCCTGCAGCCGTTGCCTGTGGGAACGTCGGGTGCGCGCGCCAGGAGGAGGGCAGCTGGCTGGCGGCTCCGCGGCACACCGACGAAGGGGTTAACTGCCAACACGGAGCACAAACAAGAGATGCAAGCAAACAGTCCTGAGCAGAAATTGGACCCATCACTTCCCCCTAATGAAAACCAGATTCACTCCTGCAACAATCATTCCACTGTTCCTAGATAGCCTTCCTAGTTTGAGAAGCATTATTGTTGTTTCTATTAAAAAAAAAACAAAAAACCTGAATGCATACATCACTTCTAGAGCTGATCTATTTTATCATCTGGTTTTCCTTCTGGAAAATGAAAAAATAAAGCAAAAAGGTTCGCCAGGTCTGGGCACTGAGTCTCAAAGCAAAGAAAAGGGGAGGGAGTCTGCGGTGCCGTTGGTCCAGATCCTGGTGTAAATTAGTTCAGCCGAAATAACTGAAATTACACTGGTTAGAGCAGTAAATATGTGTCCGACTGCCCTTAAGGGGGAAAAAAATATGCGTAAGGGCTGTTCACAGAAGGAGCGTCTTTCACTTTGTTAAGCGAATGTTGTTCTCCTGCTATCTGCCCCATTCCTTCCCGCCGATGAGCTTCACTTACATACCAGACCGGGCACCGAAAGGGAGACTTGACCTAAGAAATATTTACTTTATAGTGCGCAGTTGGACTGTCAGACTTAGGATGAAAGGTTAGAGGTTTTCTGGACTGGGTCTCATTGGCCCTTGCACTGACCAAAACACTTGTTTCTGATCTGATTAGGCAGATGTAAAGAGACTACACTGGGGACAGAGGTGGGTTTTTGTTGTTGTTGTTGTTGTTGGTTTTTTACTTAGAAAGAAAGCAAGCAAGTTTAAACCCAATCTTAGTTTTAGTGGAACCTTGAAAATACAGTGTTCTCACACACTTTTGCTTGACTTGTGAATATTTTTGCACATCCTTGTTAGGATCTCACACCTCTCGTGCCTGTGTTTCTTGGATGACACATGAAGGCTTTTGTGTGCTTTCAGCTAGCTGACCTTGTGAGCAGCGTAAACTTTTTCTTTAGCAACCTGATCAAAATATGCAGTACTGAGGCCTTTTTTTAGCTGTTGGTTTAGATTTCATGCTTTGTAACTGACTTGGTTGAGGATAGAAGGGGATTCTGATTTGACTGCAAAAGAATCAGAATTCAGACTTTTATCTTCCGGAGCATTTCCTTTAAATAGACAAATCAACTATGAGATCTTTATGAATTTATCCTTCTCCTTGATATCTCTCAACAGTCAGGCTGTTCTTCTCTGAAGCCTAGCATTTCAAGCTTACACAAATATTCCAATGCTTTTTAAATGTGTTCCAAATAGACATTTATTTTGGCTGCAACAATATTTTCCTTTTATTGCTGTTATGAGATTGAGCATTTCCAGAAATAACTTCTGAAAGGTGCTCAAGGGTCTTGGATTTAGGTGTTGTCAGATACAGTGGAGAGGTATTTTAAAATGCACGAGGTATACTAACATATATTTTGAAAAGTAAGGAGTACGCCTGTGAAAGTGAAGTAGTTTTTCAAGAAACGTCTCGTGAGTCGTGATGGAACAGTATCCTTTCGGGCACCCCACAACCTTGTTATTCCATAAATTCACTACATTAGAGTTTACACGGTGCATCTGATGACCGCTGGCTGGTGCTTAGAGATTTGAGTTTCTTCTGAATATAGTTGGTAGTGTATGCGTGATGGGTAGGATGCCATCTGTGAAGCTTTCTTTTGGGGTAAGATTTAAGGGGTTGTGTGACATTTAAATGGGGAGCAGTGTAGGAGACAGGTTCTTCTCCGTCGCCTGCCTAACGGCGTATTTGGCCCTTTCCACGTTCAAGGGACTGTGCAGACATCAGCTAATCCCCGCGTCGCTCCCGGCAGAACCGCGAGGGAGCGTGAGCGGTGCTGCCTGTGGGTGAGCAAAGTGCAGCTCTGGGAGCTGGTGTGCCCGGCGAAGGGCCGGGGTGGCAGAGCCCCAGCCGCGGCGTTGGGCTGCTGGGCAGCGCTGCTTCCCTTGCTGAGTGAGGCTCGCGTGTGAGCTACCGAGGGAGGAACGTGGGCAGTCGCGCGAGCACACAACAAAATGCTGCTCAGGCATGCGGTCAGGTCTTCAAGGTATCTTGTGTGCTCCTGGGTCCTTCTTGTGTGATCTGTTAGCAGAGTAAATCCGCCACTAGCTTCAGCCGGTGCGAGATCATAGCTGTTCTCTGGAAATAGAAGCCATACTTCTTATTTTGATTTTGGTTACAGAGGGATTCCTTTCCCACTGCCTTCCCACCCAGTCACCCACTGTTTGGGGGTTTCTCGAGTTGGGCTTGCCTGGAAGCAGGTAGTTTGGGCTCTAGAAAATTGAAATTCCAGTCTATATCTGCTTCACATTCGTACTTGAGTCTGTTGCAAACTTGTCTTGAATGCTCTGTTGTTATTTCTGTGAACAGCTTGGGTAGTTTTTACAGAAGCGTATCATTTAGAGTCGTGTAGTGCCACTTCTGTAGGACTGAAAGAAAATGTGTAATGGTACATTTCTCTACATTAATTTTAGATTTCTTTTGCAGGGCATTACATAGGTGTGCAGATGCGTATGCCTGTATGCATGAGTGTATAATGTAAAGTACATACATTACGAAGAGCTCCCAGTGTTAGAGCCTCATGTTTGAAGAGGACTGCGTCACTTCCATTCATTTCTGTAACACTCTGAAATCTGCTGACCCAAGCCAAAACCTCTCCACTCTCTTCTGCTCTTGGGGAGGAGTTAGGGATTTGTGAATGTGTGAAAGTATTAGCTGCCAGTTAGAACTGGAATCGAGCCTAGAGGAACCCAAATCCTTCAGCGGGAAAGTTTGTAATACATTATCTCTGGAGCTGGCCCAGCTTTCAAAACCAGGAAGTATTAACAGGAATAAATGTGAGCACCATTAGCACTTCCAAAGCCATGATTTATTATCCATTTTGATTGCAAAATATTGTTTAGTTGCATAATCTTGTTGATTTAAATAGGAAATGTCATTAATGGATTAGCGTATTAAATACACGGACCTGAAAGCAAGGGAATTCCTTTTAAGGTACAGCCTGAACAGGCAGGCACTTTGCATCTTTACAGTGTTCGCAGATCAAGCGTTTACAGCTACACAATATCTGCTTTGAGAGAGGGGGAAAGCATTTATATTTTCTGCTTAGAAGAAATGTCTGTGCTCTCCAGAAGGAATGGATGCTGAGCACGTGTACTGAGCGCGGTCGGAGGGACCGGGAACCATGGGCTTTGGTGGGGACCGGAGGAGCGTGCTGTGTCCGGCATGGTCTTGTCTCTTGAGTTCAAATTCTGGCTTATGCATTCATGCCTAGTGTGGATGAACAAGGGCATCTTGTTCCTTCCCTGGCTGCAGATACCCCACGGCAGAGAACAGGGCTGCTTGGGAGGGAGTCCCTGGTAAGCCGGGTCCAGGCAGATGCTGCCACAGCTGCCCGGGGTTTCCGAGAGAATTGTCAGGCCCTTGTGTGCGCTGAGTATTCTGAGAACTGCGGAGAACACCGTGCCTGGTCTTGCTGTGCTTTCAGTTTTTCCAGTGAACGAAAAGCAAGTTTTCCAGCGCTTGTACACGACTGGCTGTTAGGACTTAACAGCGAAAAACCACTTAAGCGAAACATCAACGTGTCCTACTTCAGTAGGAATAAACCGTTGCCCAGTGATCATTATATTTAGTTGTCTGCTAACTTTTACTTAGTATCTGACTGATTCATGGAGGCAATGCCAATTATCCTGGATATTTTCGATTGCAAGATGTTTTTCCCTAATGTTTTGCCCCTGTAGTCGGTCTGTTCGCTGTAAAATCCTCTCCTTCCCTCTCCTCCTTTGATCTGCTGGTTAGGGTTCACCTCCTTCATTTTTCGCAATTACCAGTCTGGAGTGAGGATGCCCCTGACCTTTTAGCAGCAGTCTGGCAGACACATGGGACAGGAAGCTCAGGTTTTATTTCAGGCTTTTTCTACTATTCATCTTGGATGGATTACAACGGTAGCAGCTCCAACTGTCTTGGAGCCCTTTTTGTGATAAAGTGAGGGTAACATCACACACAGGGAAACGTGCAGGCTGGTGCTATCTGATTTGGGATGGACTGAATGGGCGCACGGCTTTGGTGGGTAATCAGATGCAATAGCCCCTCATGTTCTATATGTTGCTATACTGGGAAGAATTTCTTTTATGTCATGTTCAACAGGAGTTACCCCAGAGCGCAGTCTGTTCTGGGGAAGAATCCATGTGGATGTCAATACGGCAAATAAGTCATTTGCTCCAAAAAAAGGACTTGCTTCTGTTCCTCTGCTGCTTTGCTGCATTCTTTTGCTTTCAAAGTTTTGAATCTGCAGCAGCAGTAGGACAGGCAGAATCAATCAAACTGCCAGAAATACTTTGCAAAAGATCAGGAGCTTGGGATTTGTGTTTGAGTTTCAAGAAGATGGGTGAGTTTGTCATAAAGGAATGCTGCTTCTGCCAATCTGAAGTATTGACTCAGTCGTATTTTTCCCATATTGCAGAAACAGTCAGGAGAGCTGACACTCGATAGCTTACACCTGTGCAACTCTGCTATAAGAAATAGCAGTAACTCTTACTTTCCTTCTTTGTTTATACAGCTTAAAAATAAAAAAGAAGTTTTTTTTATAGCTAGTTTTAGTGGATAGGCGATTAAGAAGTTGTGCGTGTGAGCTTGCTTTTTTGTTTCAGCATTTCACAGCAAAACGTATTAAAACAGACAGACATCTCCAAAGACAGAAGTGTGGTAATTCCTTTAGAGGCACTGCAGTGTATAACAGGAGGAAACAGTGAAGGCAGGCTCACGTGCGGGGGGAAGGGGTGGGAGCCGCAGAGATGAGTCTGTGGAATGACATTATAACTTTACCTGCTTGCTGAATGTATCTGCGGATTTAAATGACATCTCAGGGGACAGTATCAAACTTCTAAATTCCATTCATCCATCAGATGGGAGAACAAGACCGGGCTTTCAGGCGGGCAGGGGCTGGAGTTTTCTCCTGGAGTAAATGAGCTCAGACCACACAGATAAAGAACTTCTTCTGTTCTGCTTTAAAACATTTCAGAGCAGAATCATCTGTCACTGAGCTCCGGCTGAAGCGTGGAGCCCGGCGCAACAGTGACGCTTTTCAGACTCTTTCCAGCCCCTCATTCTGTTTGAACTTCCAGAATGTGCTTCTCAGCTTCTCGTAGTCTAAAACAAAGTGCCAGCGTTGGAGTGCTGCAGGTAGTTCCCCTGGGAGGGGAGGCTGGGGCACGCCGCACGGGCGTTGCGCTCCCGAGCGTCTGGCAGGACTGCTGCTTTGCGGATTTTATGTCTGCTCGCTTTTTTTCCCTCCAGCAAGTAATCTTTCCATCCTAGCCAAAACCCCAAATGAAGTAAACCAAGCAGCAAATTAAGTAGATTTTGTGGGGGGAGTTAGTTTTCCTGGGTGGAACCTCATCTGTGTCATCTCAAGTTTTTATCTGGATTCAAACATAAGTTCGTATATATTAGAATCAATTAGAGTGAATCTGCCAACTAATACAAATCCAGCGTAGACAGTGACCTGTACTCTTACTGTAGAACGATGTCTAGGGAAGAACCGGAGCTTTGTGCGTTAGCCTAAATAAGAATGTCTGTGATATATGTTTGGAAAGTTTTAGCACAATTTACTTCACGGCTTGTGCTCACCTAGTCCAGCCAGGCCTGCTGCTCCCCCAGACTCTGCCAACTCCTTTTTAATGTTAAAAACTGTTTATTCACCAGGAAGTTCCATTTCAGGATGCTGATTTGGTCCAAGTTAGTGAATGAATACTTTTAAATGAAAGATGGACTTGAAAACGTCAGAAACCCACGGGCGGTTTCGGAGAAGCGTCTCGAACTGGTTCCCCCAGATGCGCTTCCTTCCGGCGGGCGCTGGGGCGGTGCCGCCGGGGCTCTCCCAGGCTGCCTCGTTCGTCCCGCGCTGTGAGGGTGATGCTTGGCTTTGGCTGAGGGCAGGAGAACAGCTCGTGGGTAGCGGAATGGCAGCGCCCGCCTGTGCGTGGGAGAGGAGGGGATGTCGGCGGCAGGCGCAGCAAGGAGGGGACCGCAGTCAGCTCTGACCTCCCTCCCCTCAGAACTTGCACGTGAGGGCGGGGGTGCTGGAGACCCGGGGCCGGGTCGCCCTTTTCCTCAAGAGAAATCCTTTGAGCCCGCACCCCGACAGCAGCCCTCTCTCGCGGGTGGGCTCCGTGCTGCTGCGGGCTGGGAGCGTGCCGCGGCGTGACCTGCTGCGTCTGCTGCGTGGCGGCACGGCCGCCCCAGGCCTGCTGGGCAAACAAACGCACAGGCACTGCCGTGAGCTTTGCGGCTCAGCGAGCTGCCCTGCCTGGTAAAAGAGGAGGAACCGTGTCTTCTGGTCCCAGCCGGTAATCAGCGACTGGTTCGTCTGTGAGCTTTCCCGCTGGTCCCGCCACCTCACTTGCACTTCACGCGGGCGAAGTAGAAAGAGACGTTTTTGAAGATACCTGATAAATAGTAACACGGAACTCAAAAGTGTGGTGAGACCTTGAGCTCTCTGAAAACTTCGAAAAGGAAAAGTGAGTATAGAGGTGGAAAAGAAGTTCTTCCAAGATGAAATATGTAAAAGTCAAATCTGGTCTCTCTGGTTTCGTACTGAAAGAGAAGGAAAAGCACCAAGGTGTAATGAAATGCCCCCGCAGTCCCAACCTGTCAAAGCCCAGAATCACTGGAAAACTCTATGTATTTTTGTTAAATATTTCATCTTGATTTCCAGAACAAATGAGTTTGGGTAAACTTGAGATAAGGATCTGAAATGTGAATCGCTGGCTCGTTTCATTGAAAGCTGCCATGGAAACATATCCCCAGTTAACTTTACTATCTACAAAGGCTCAATCAGTACATGTGATCCTAATGATTTCCACCCAATTCACAGCTACCTGGGTCAGACACAATTTATGTTGTATCACAAAAGAATGTGTGCCTCATGTTTTTATAGTGTGTTTTTCTGTGCAGAATGAGAAAAATATACAGTGAGGGAAGAAGGGGGGATATTTAAAGCAAAATTTCATTTTAATTAAAATAAAAAGCAACTTTTCAAATATGAAATGTCAGGCTGGTTAACCTTGCATCCTGAGTCTGGAAAGATACGTTTTCATCTTTGCAGTGCCTTAGTTAGTGGTTCCTGGCACATTACATTAACTAATTTGAGATCGAATTATCAAATTTGCTCATTGCTGCTAGCACTAATTTGAAACCTTACAATAAAGAACAGTTTGAGAGGCAGATGAAAGGTTGCCACCCACAGAGGCTCCAAGACCTGTCCCTGGTGTATCACAGCAAGGTTCGGAAAGATTTGGGGTAATTGCAGTCATGAGCTGGAGTTGATTGAAGAAAATTATACCCCGTTTTTTTACTGCAAGCATTTTTTTCCTTTTTCTTCCTTTTATTGTGTGTGTGGCTTTTCTTAAATTATGCTGTGAAATACTGTTACAAGGAGGACAAAGTATTACAGTTTTAATAACTTTATTAAAACTTCACTTACAACTCTTTCTGCTTTAATACTACTGAACTTTCTGGAGTTTATATCAATGTTACCTGTATATTGCAAGGGTTTTTCAAATTTTATTGTGTCTGCGGTTTTTGTTAAACTTTTCAACTTTTAGCCAAAAATATGTTAATGGACTTCAAAATGATGTAAAATTAGCAAAGATCTACTGACTCTTCTGAGTCTTACAACTTTATGAGAAAGGTTTTGCAATTGCTAGTTTTAAGAATTACAGTTGTGAGCCGAAAGCAGTTTTCTAAACATGAGGATCTCCTAATTGTTTTAGAAGTGATGCATCAGTTTTTTAGCTGGCTTGCTTGAATTACTATCCTCAAAGAACTTGAATTTTAACAAGTTATACAGGCTGAAGCAGCAGGGGTCCTGAGAGAGGCATTTTCTTTCTGACCTTCCTGAGATAAATAATTAAGATGGAGCCTAGATAAAGATCACTGTCAAAGGTGAGGGGTCAACCTGGCTGGCTGACCTAAGAGGTAAAATTGCCCTGCTTGCTGTAGCAGCAACTTGAAGGCAGCTGTGTGTCAGCAGGAAACAAAAGTTTTTTGCTTTGTTGAATAGGCAGAGCATTGAAAAAGAAGAGATGGGGGACTAAAGGTCTTCTATTTACAGTGTATATCAATCAAATTGTGTTTATAAAAAAAAAATTCCTTCTCTGGTCAAGGTTAAGGGAGCAGATTAAGGGACGGTAACAAGGCTTGAAATTTGAAGAGTGCAAAGGTTAAAATGTTCTTCTAATTTGGAGCCTGTAGGCATACCTGCTTTTAGAGCAGGGTTTTCAGCTGTTCAGATTTTGTTCTGTGAAATAAGTCATTATCAAACACATGCTCCTGCAGGAAAACCTCCCCCAGGGTCTGTGCCGCGGTGAGCGCACGTAGACCCCCTGCCTCCCAGGAGCTCCGCCGAGCTCAGCGGCGGCTGACGCTCGCAGCGGGAACTGCGTGCGGTGGGTGCCTGCCTCTTGCCCACGCTTCTCCCTTTTCAGGTCCCTTCAAGTCACGTTGTCATGAGAAGCGTCCTAATGAAACCACAGCGGGCCCTTGGATGGGAATCCCCGGCTCAAATTGTGCCGTCAGGGCCTGGAAGGGACCCATCCGGGAGGGTGGGCTGCACCCCTGCAGCCGCGTACGGTGCAGATGCGCATCCGACCACCGGAGGATGCGCCTGGCCCTGGCCATCCCGTGCTCCCGCCGAGCTGCGGCGGATGCGGGGCTGGGCTGGTCCCTGCCGCTGAAGGCTGCTCACTGTCTCTGCTGGCAAAAGGAAATTTTATCGAAACTAAGGTGCCTCAGAAGGAAAATCAGCCTTCTTTGCCCCGTTTCCAAAGCTGTGTTGCCTGTTGGTAGACACCACTTCATGAGCCAGTGGTCACTAAGCAGCACTGAAGCTAAGCTGGTGGTTTAGGAGCAGTTTTGAAATTGTTTATAATGAACTGATCCATTATCATCAGGGAACCAGATACAAGAGGGAAAAATGGGGAAAAAATCCACCTCCCCCTTGCAGCCCACCCCCACCTTTGTTTCCAGAGCTCAGTCCTATTTGCAGCCCTCTGCTTTGGGACGCTTTCTCATCAGACAACTCAAAAAGTTATTTTTTTACACCTCTGACACAATTAAATAATTGTAAACGCGTGTGCCCTGTCCCTAAGATGGAGCAAACCTGCAGGCGCTGACTCTGCGCAGGCAAACGTCAGGCGCGCAAGTGCACCCAGTCGGCGCGGGTTCCTGGCTTCCGCGCGGCCGCGCTCCCGCAGCCGGGGCGGGCGCTCGCCCAGGGGACGGCACCCGAGCCTCCCCGCGGCCCGGCTGCCTCTGGTGCCGGGGCCGCTTCCAGAGCGCAGTGACAGAGAGGAAGCAGGGCCAGGAATAAATGGCCTGTTGATTTACTCAAGTTACATCATTTTCTTCCCCTCAAGAGCCTATAAATCTCACGCTCCTTGTAAAAACAGAATTTAAAAACAATTGAGAGCTTCTGAGACGACCCCATAGCTTCCAGCCGCTGTGGCCTCTGAATATAGAGCTGCCTTTCACAGGCTGGGCCACTTGTTTCATATTAGATACTAGGGGAGCCCTGCTTCCAGCTAAGCAGCAGAAGCTGTTAAGATATTTTATAGTCGTCCTAGTGGTTTAGATAACACTCTCCCCATACATATCACGGGGCTTTAGCTAAATAGCAGGCTTCCTGACTCGGCCACGAAGCTCAAAGAGTCATTAATTCACACATTCAGGTTTCTCCTCTCTCCAATAATATTTCTGATCAAAGACACCCAGGCTGGCAGAGGTGCCTCTGTTAAAAAGTGCATTCTTCTGATTATTGTAAAATTTACGGCCTCTTTGCTCTAAGGGTTTGCGTTTTAAGAAAAATGCTCAATTGTTAAGCTCGCTACAGCGCTCATTAATTTTGTCTTCATTCTCCTGTCTGAAGAGATTTTTTAATTCAACAGGGATTTTCATTTTATTATTTTTTCATTGCTAATGGGATACAATGGGCTTCAGCTCTCTCCACAGCTGGGTTAATCTTTTGGATGGTTATCAGTGTTCTGGAGGGTGAAAAAGGGACGTAAACAGAACAATGCGTGTTTTAATGTTGCAGTGCTCCAGATTAATGGCAATTTACCACTTCTCACCTACGAGCTAGATGCTAACCAGGAAGAGCTGGCATTTAATCTGTCTTGATGTTAGAAGCCAAGTTCCAGTGATAATTTTTATAATTATTACACGGGGACATGGAGTTTATGGAGAAAGGAGCGCAGTTACTAAAGCCGAGCGAGTCCTCATTCTGTAATCCAGGGCAGTAAAAGCTCCAGTTCAGAAGTCTCTGGGAACCTTGAAGAAACATAAGGGGCTTTTCTCAGTCTGTTTACAGGCTTTTGCCACCGTATGTAACAATGTGATATCTTATGTAATGATGTCAAAGAGGCATTTCTTAGCGTGATCCAAGCTTTCTAATGGCTAACATTCAAGTCTTAACACCAAAGCCCTGAAGTTCTGCTCTCCTTTATTGTAGGTGATAAGCTCTAAAGTGGCTGATCTGCTATTGGGTATGCAAACATACAGAAATCTGTAATTCAGAAATACTTTCTTGGGCATGGGCTGTGAACTGATTGTGCTTTCCATTCAGTAGAAGAGAGGGAAGTGATTACTGCGCTTGGCCATGTTGTTGCATGCTAAACTTATAGATGGAAGATTTTGTAGTTTACTTATCAAAGGACGCTTTGATAATGATATTGTGGTTAAGTGCAGGAAAAGCAGAACTAAATAATGAAACCAGTAATTCCTTATAGACTGATTTTTTTTTTCCTGGAGAAAAGAAATAAACATACAAGTTGACATAATTCAAAAATGCTAGTATTTGCTCAGTTTTGGCTTGCTGCCATCCCAGAGTTAGCACAGGGGCGAGGAAGAAGGAATCCCTGCAGGCACAATTCACATAAACTAAGTGGATTTACTTATCATTTATGAAAACAAAAAGAAGGTATCTGATTAATCACTTTGCGGCTTGAGGTCTACATTGTGGTGGTTTAAGCAGCAGTTTATCGTGTGCTGTGTCCCCACGCCATCCTGATTTCAATTTGCACTTTCCTTTTGGAAGTTTCCAAATGACTCAATGGCTGGCTTGGACATCTGGTGGATGCTTTCCTCCTCAAGCCTTTTAGCCTGATGAAATGCAGTTATGAGAAAGGATGCCTGTAGAGGTTTAGACATACATGCTTGTGTAGAGATAAGGTAAAATGTATATATATACACACATATGTACATGTGTATGTCTGTATATATATATTACATACATACACAGGGGTATGCATATATACATGTTTTGGACATTGCTACCACTGCAGAACACAGTGCAGGGCCCCCGTGGGTAGAGAATGTGCCAACGAGGTGGAAAGTGTGAGGAGGAGCACGAGTAAGGAAATGTGGCTTGGTAGGCAAGCTCACTCTGTGTAATTTCGCTCCGGACCCCATCAAGATTGTGTGGTTGAGCCAGAACAATTATTTAATATTTAAGTGCTGGTGTGTAGCAGGCTTTATTTCACAAGAAAAATGTCATTTGTGTTCCCAAACGATACTATGAACATAATGCTACCCTGAGGTTCCTGAACCCTGGGAACCCTTTGTCTAGGAAAAAGATGGTGAGGCTGTGGCTCAGTGCTCCTCGGCAAGAACCTCAGCATCCCTTCGTCAGGGAGCCCAATGCCAGTGAAAGGCTCATGAGGCTCCAGAGTTTTCAGGTTACACAGTGTGCTGCCTCTAACTCGTAACAAAATAAAAAGGGCAGAAGCTTGTTTTTTCGCATGTTATTAACAAACGTGTGTGGGAGACAAGTTACTCCGGATAACTGGGGGCGAGAGGCAAGGTGTGGGTGCAGGGCAGCATCAGGGGAAGGGGCAGCATTTCTTTGATTCAGATCTGATGATAATTGCTCCAGGGCTCAGGCTGACAGCCTTGGGTAAGTGTATTGTTCTGGGAGTGGGTGCCAAATTCCAGAGATGGCCGGGCTTGACGTCCCTTGTTCTAGTGACAGGATTATGGTCCATTGGCCGCAGAACAGATTTCCCTAGGTCAGATTTGCAACTGAATTTAGAAGTCAAAGTGTGAGCCAGAGGGAAGCGTGTGCAGATAAGGACCCAAACGCCAGTCCTGGAGCTGCCAGCTCTGCGCCAGCAGCCGTGCACGTGTCCACCGCCGGGAAGCTGGGAGCCGAGGGAGACCTTGGGCAGGGCCAGTCCGCTGCCCGTCCCGGCGCGTCCGGAGGGCTTGGCCGTGAGCCTTGGCCTGGGCAGTGCAGCAGTCAGAAAACTGTCAGTCAGGATGCAATCTTAAAACCTCGTCTGGTGTTAATTGCTTCTCAACTCTCCAGTTTATTTTAGCATAACCTCGTAGAAATGTTTCATTTTATATAGGGAAGGCTGCATTGTGCTGATGACTGTCACTGTACTTGCGCTGTCTGACACCTGAGTATTTAACTTATGTTTTTGCAAAGTTCTCACTCAAAACATGCACGAGGACAGGGCTGTCTGTGAACAGCTGAGTCATTTTGTGGCATATGGAGTGAAGTCCTAAAAGAGTGGTAGGGATTACAGTAGCTGTTACTCTTGATTCGTCTCTTCCATTTCGTACCTGCACATCTTCTATTTTAGATAAATCACAGTTTAATCAATACTCCTTGCTGTAATAGATCCACAATTTACCCCAGACAACTCATAGTATAAAAGTGATTTTTCTGTAAAACTTTTTTTAAGGAAATACGTGCCTGCTACAATTTGGTGCTCTGGAGTTTGGCATAGCCATGCCTTTCTCATTTGTTCAGCGTTGTGGTATCAGCAAGAGGCAGCGTGAAAGGCAATACTGCCCAAACGGGGGACAGTGGAGATCACGTAGTGCATGAGAAGCTGAGGACAAAACATTCCCAGTTGAGAATAGAAAGTTATAGAGTAAACTTCCAGAGGTAATTTGAGAATCTGGAGTCTGTGCAAATCCTCCCATCCTGAAAAAAGGCCTGTCTGTCATAAGTAAGACAAGTGCTTGTAACGCTGATGAGCTCCCTGTCGTAAGCTGTGTAAGAAAGCCTGCCAAAAGTTTTTAGGAGCAAAAAGGGCTTTTTTGGAGCAAAAATGTCTTTTGGGAGCAAAAATTCTCTGCCAACTAATCATTTTCAACATGACAGTGCATTACCATAATGGCACTGATTTTGCATAGGGGTTTGTAGGAGGGTAACGTAATCAAATGTGGACTGATCCTGCTTACTCTCCTACTCGGTAGTTTAAGGCACTGGACATTACCGTGCTTTTCTTATGTTGATGGAATTTTCTTTCTCTTCGTTGTCAAACAGTACGTAAAATGAGGAGCATTTCTCATATATATTTTATGCAACCTGATTAACTTCCTACTTGCAGTGCTGTGAAAGGCAGTTTAGCTTTTTTTTTTTAATTGGAGTGGGGTTTTTGTTTGTTTCCTGTTGCATACTGTTGTTAACATACATGTTCGTGCAGTGTATTGTTTTATTTCTTCCGAAGTAATTGAAGTGCCTTGAGTTTGCTAGGTGTGGTATTGAGCAAGCACCTAGACTGAGCAGCTGCAACCTCTGAACCCAGGGATGGGGATCACGTAGGCGTGCCCAGCTCCTGATGGCAGATGAAGGCACTTTTGGGGCCCACGCTAATAAACCGCTGCCCCAGGAGGTGGTATTAGGTAGAATAATGTGGAGATTGGTTCCTGACAGCTGGGGCTTTCAGCTTTTGCCAGGGAGGAAGAGATTAGTTTACCTGTTTCTAGCGTATAGTTACGAGTAGTATTAGACTGCTTTCTTACATTCATCCGTACCGTTTGATCTTTTAAAATACACTTCTATAATATTTGTACGTGCCTCACTTACAGTTTCTATTGTGATGTCAGTGCAAACTGTTTTGCATCTGGTTTTGCGTGTGACTGCAACGAACGCGGCTTCCCTGCGCTGCCGGCGGTGCCCTTGTGGCTTTGGAGCAAGCGCGCGGTTCTCCAGGGGTCTGTGTTTCTGCCCAGACGCGCCCGCACTCTGAAACAGGTTGAAGATCTAGCGCACGCTCGCGCCGCGGGCTGCAGAAGCTGCCTTCTCTCCTTCCCTTTCCCGGAGAGCGATGCTGGTGTCCGCATCTCCCGTAAGATGCTTGACCAGCTCCCGGAGCTCGCTGGGCAGGAGCGGGCTCTGAATGGCACTGGTGCACACAGGGCTTTCTTTCACCAGGGTATTAAAAAGCAGCTAAAAGAGAGACCTCACAGATGCCAAGAACTGTTGAGCATTGAGTTGTAGCCTCGATGGTGCTTCAGTTCCTCTGCTCGGTAGATAGGCAGCGTTTTTCATGCCGTTTGACAGTTATCTCCTCAGCAGCATTACCGGGCTTATACATCTCCTTTCAGCAGCTCCAGATAGAGCTGACAGCAGGGGGATTCTGTTTTGTCTCAGCAAAGAAAAAAAAAAAGGTGGTCTTTTGGCAGTAGCCAAGGCCACACTCGAGCACCAAGGGGCACAATGTCTCCTCTGTCTCTGAGAGAAAATAGCTTCTGACAGGAATCAGCTTTCAGTCAACTGCCAGGCATCTCTCATTATGGGAGGCCCGACCTGCAGGCTGCTATGTAGATAACCTGTTATCGTAGAAGATTGAATGCGGAGTTAAATTGCCTCGTGCTGCTGTTTCTGCAGGTTCCGGGAGGGGGGGAAGTAAAATATATTGTAAAGAAAATTTGTCAAAGTTGAAAAAGTGGAAGTTGAAGGAAGGCAGTGCCCCGAAGCGGGTGTCCCGAGCCCGAGGAGCTCTACCTTCGCTCGCCGTTCTGACGGGTCTGGGAGAGCCCCCAGGTACGCCGTTCAGACGTACCCAGTGCCGGCGTGCGCGGCTGCCTCGCTGCGCGCAGGTGCTCTGAGCTCCTGGCATCGCACGCGCGTCTCCCCCCGCGTCCCGCAGACGGGGGCCTGCCGCCCCGCCGATAGCCGCAGCCTTTCACGCCGCGCGTCAGGCATCCGAAGTAGCCAGGCGCTGAAAAAAACAAAACCAAGATACAGGAAGGAAAACTTATGGTGGCTTCTGCAAGATCAGTGGCAAATCCAGCAGTGCCGTGTGACTGATAGCTTTAGGCCAGCTTTTCAGGAATTTACGCTAGTCTCAAGCCAAGCATATTCTTTAATCCATGTCTGTGCACCTGGTGGGAAAGGAATCAGCTGCTGCACGCCTTTCATTGAGCCCTTACCCAGACACCCTTCTGCGCACTGGGAATCATTTTCCATTGAGGCCGTAAACAAGTAGGGCCAACAAAGTTAGATGGGTCTATTGTAGTAATTCTGTTTATGCTGACAGTAAGTTATTTGACCTCCAGGCTGATCATGTTTCCGATAGGGAATGCATCAGCTCACAGACACCTGCTGAGAACGTGAAGTCCGTTGCACCGACACCAGGGATGCTGCAGCTGGGCTGTGTTTATGGGCAGAGAAGGAGCATCAAGGAATAATATCCCACCTGTAAAAAGCTTTTACCTTCCTCTAATGAGTGTGGCTCGAATTAGGGCATTTTTCTTTCTCCTGGCTGGGAGGAAGGTCTTCTGAATAATTCATTCCAGGTTAACCGAAGTAGCTGTTTGCTCAGGCTGCCTGGAAAGGGGATAAACCAATTACGAGGGGATGAAAATGGAGCTGAAAACCTCTGCTAATCACCTGTAGACGCAGTTGAACATTGGTAAGGAGAGTTGGAATGCTTTAATTAACAGCAGCATTTTGAAGAACATGTACCACGTTAATCTCACCAGACACATCCTTCCAAACTCTTCCCACAGAGGCTCTGATCCTTCGCAAGTGTTTTATGTAGCAGGGATGCCCACTTACAATTCGTGTACATGTGCTGGAATGGGCATTTGGAGGGAGGATTCTGGTTTTTGAAGAGGCTCTCCTGTGTTCTGTGATTTCAAGCAAGTCACTTCTCTTTTCTCTGTTCTCTGTTAATGTGTACAAATTGTTGCAGGATTCTCAGGGAAGGGGAGATGCCTTTGATGTCGTATTTGTGTTTTTCTGTCTCCATATTGAAATAAAGGAGATAATTGAGCAGGCAAAGACTCTCCTGTCTTCTGCTGTGTGTCCAAAAGGACCTGTCCGAAATCCTTGCACCATGGAGCCGTACTTGTATGAGTTGCAATAGCAAATGTCTGCTCGTCTCTCTGTTTGCCCTCAGAGCGAGTGTCTGTTGCTCCTCGCAACCCTGCCTTGATTTTTTTCACCACCTGCCTCAGGTTCTGGAGCAGTTACAAAAATAAAGAGGAGAAAACATACACAGCTCATCACGAGTTCAAAGGAGCACAGACACTTTGTTAGATGCAGGCTCTTTGTGCTATCTTGTACATGACATAGTTTGCCGAACAATTTGGTGGCCACTGTGCACTGTCAGCTCTCACTGCTCCGCCATGGGATGCGAGGGAGCCCTGAATGCGGCGAGGAGAAATGCTTTCATGTCACTTTTATCTGACACTGGACGCCTGAGACAAGTTTACGGAGGTAGCGCTGAATTCTTTTGAGCGAATCGTGGTGTGACCCACGTGGCTTTCCTCCGACATCCCCTTTAGTGAATCGTGGTGGGACCCACACGGCTTTTCTTCAGAGTCCCCTCCCGCGGGGTGCCCGTCCGGCAGGGGCAATTCCCTGGGCTGCCACCCGGGACCGGAGCTCGCTGCGCTGCCGCGGGGCTCTTGGCTTTTCTCCGGCACCCAAGTAGCCGCGGGCTGTGCGCTCTTTAAATAGAGATTGGCAAAAAAAAAAAAAAAAAAATCCTTAGACTTCTGAAGGCTAATAGTTAATTTTGAAGGGTAGATATTTAAATGTTGTCTGACAAGGAAATGGCTTTTCTCCCACATCGTGAACGTAACGCATCTATTCCTGCCACTTCACATTTTCATTGGCACTCACGTTGTGGTTACCTCGGTTGTCTCGTGTCCTTTCCCCACCAGAGCTCCTCAGCTCAAGTGGCATGGCTGTGAGACCTGATAAACCTCCTTCAAAGTCAGGCCAAGTATGAAAATACGTTGCGATAAGGGCTGTTACCTAGTGTGTCTTCAGTGAGGAACAGAGAAATGCTTTTAATTTCTGTTCTTAACAAAAAGAGTAAAATAGAATACAGTATATTTTCAGTGTAGCTTTAACTCCTATGAGATTGTATAATAGGAAACTATTTCTTTTAGAAATGCCATAGATTTTCATAACAATCTGTAAAAATCGTGTCGTTAGAAAAAAAGCATTAGGAGGCTTTTGTTAAACTAATGGAAGCTTCCGTGTTCAGCACCCTGCTGCTCTCAGGTGGGTGCCCGACTGTCCTTGGGAGTTTGATGCTTTGCGCTTATTTCACCTTTAAAAATACAGCATCGAGTCACTCACTTGAGTGCTTAAGGTATTTCTTTTATATTCCTTGTAAAATAGGAGTTTTGTAACAAATAACAAATCATTTTTCTGCAGAAAAATGCACGTTTTCTTGAACCCTGAGAAACTACATATATTTACTTATGTTTTTATTTATTTTAATTTTCCTGCTAGTCATCTCATAGTAACTTTGAATTTTGGGTTCCACAAAAGGGAAAATTCACTAAAACCATCCGTTTCTATTGCTGAAAATTCTCGTAATTCAAGGTGATTCTTATGAGGAAGATGCAAATGTCTTCCTGATTTCTGCTTATAAAAGGTAGATTGTTTCAAAGCGGTTTTGCAGATCTAGACTTTATGCATTCAACACAACAAAAATAGATCTAAAGGTGATGTTTCTTTTGTTCTTTAAGGACAGAGCCAAAGGACTTTGTCACCCATTAGCTGCCTGGTAGAAATAAAATCCTATATCCGCAGCCGCGATTCAGGGTCAAGAGGTACGGAGATAAGGCTCGTCTGTTGTGCACGGGAGCTTGACTTTCAGCGAGCAGGAAGAACGGCAGGAGTCGGGACGGTGAAGCCCAGGCTGCCTTCATCTGATAAGGAGGAGGCACCGAGCTGCTGCCGCTGCCTCTGCTCAGAGGCGGCGGGGAAGGCAGCCGGGCCTGCCGGAGTTCGTGTGCTGCGTCCGCAGTCCAAGTGACGCTGTCGCTTAGTGCTCGTCACAGGGAGGAATGGTGACCCCTGCTCCGCTTACACCTCCTCCTGCCCTCCCTTGTTGTTTGCCGCTTGCCTTGCTCCAAAAGGCTTGCTCGGAGCGCCGCGGTGCCTGCTCGGACACCTGCGGGCAGCCGCTGCGGCGTGCCAGCCGTGCCTGGGCAGCAGCACCGAGCCTCACGCAGGCACCCGCTGCCTCCAGGCTCGCGCTTAAACAGGAGCTGCTCTGAGGCAAACAGCACAATGTTACTTCAAAATCTGTAATGGGATTTCTGTTTTTTCCTAGACTGGGTAAATGTAATTAGAATTTGCCTGCATCAAGCAGCAGTTACCAAGAAAATCATCAATTAATTGATTCCAATTACTCGTAATTGTTTCTCATACATTTCAATTAGTCTGCTGTGTTGTTACCAGCAGTACCAGTCAATTATACAAGTAATCAACATGCTTTTAATAACTGTCGTGAAAAGAAGTTGTGGAAAAGAGTTTGAGGAGGAAGGACGATGTTCTGGATGTCAGAAAGTGCCTATTTCACTGATTTATCGTACAGCTGCCGTGATTTCTAGGGACAGAGCAAATAACCGAACATGCGAATCCGATGCTATTTGTAGGGAAGGGGCTCAGAACCCGAGCTGCAGGCAGGTGCCCCGTATCCCTGTTACTCCATGGGTCGTGGCAGCAGTTGAGGCAGGAAAGCAAACCTGCTTGCTAGTAATTAACATCAATACAGTTTCTCGTCACCCATGAAGGGCAATTATATTTATTTTATATATATAAAAAAAAATAACTCAGGTTTGTGAGAGGAGCTTGGGAGCCAGAGTTCTGAATGTGTCGGGAAGTGTTGTATTTCCCCCTGTGCCTATCGCACCAGTCACAGTGATCTATCTGAAATGTAAAAATAAGCAAGTGACAGCTCCGTAGACCTCCCAGTAAGTTAAAAAGCTACAGCACAAACCTATTTGAATGGGAAACATTTCTAAAAACTTTTTTACCCGCCAGCTTCTAGCACTCTCTGTCCCTTCCAGATCCCTGCTGTGGAGGGGCTCCCTGCGCGCCCAGCATCGCCGCCGCTGGAGCAAAGCTGTGGCCGCTCCGTGCAGCTGGGCAGAGGCTTCTGTCTCGTGTGACAACCCCTGCCTCTGAAGGGTGCTGCTGCCCGCTGTGTATGTCAGGCTCCATAAGCTGTAAAGCATCGGGTAGGAAGCGTTTTTGCTCAAGTCTCCTCATGACAAGGCAGTCACACGTGCTGCGGGTACCCCTCTCCGTCTGTGGGGCCCTTTGGGAACAGGGAAGGCACGTCTCAAAGTCGTCGTGCCATTCCGAAATGGGTTTCTCTTTTGAGTGGCATCAGCTTGCCACGAACTTCTGCAGGCTTGTGGTTTGAAGTCTTTTTGCCTCAGCGGCATTGCAGACGTGGCAGCACGCAGAGCGACGTCCGAGGGGTGCCAAGCCCACGCGCAGCGTGCTCTGTGTGCAGGTGGCCTTTCCCTGCGCTGCTGTGGAGCTCCAGCCTCCAGGAGGCCGGGGCAAGCAGAGCCAAGGTGAAGCCCAGCAGGTTCAGTGTCCTCCTAAGGACCATTTTGGCCTTCCCTGGGCCTTGTTTTTGGTTCCCCAAGGGCACTGCTTTGCAAGAGGCCTCAGGGCAGGCGTCAAGGTGTGACAGAGGTGAGAGCACGCTCCTGGCGAGCCCCAGCAGGTCTTGGTGGAAGTGGCCTCGCGCCGTCGCACCGCTGCTCTTCAGGGCTGAGCTGTTTCTCTGTGATTTCACCGAGGAGCCCAAAAACACCTGTATTTTTTTTTTTTCCAGTTTTATTGGTTAGTATAAGGAAGGCTGGTACCCACAAACCTGGCACCAGGGAAGCACGGTGTCACCTCCCTGCTTCTGGCTGAGGGAAGGGGATGGAGGCTGCAGCATTTTGGTCGCTGCTGCCATGAGATGACATGTGGCAGAAGTGTTTAACATCCAGGCACCCCTCAGAAGTGGAGAACATGTCTGAGGATTGTATTAACTTTCCTATGCTAAATTATTCTTATGTTTGTGCCAAGACCTTTGAATATGTAAAATGATCCTTTAGGTTTAGTGAAAACTTGTCTGTGAGAAGGGTGGTTTCTCAGTCACATCACCATTCATGAGCAAATTGCTTAAAAATTATTCAATAACAAGAACAAAAGTGGCTTCAGAGGAGCCCAGCACCTCTGCAGATCTGTGGAATTTAACCTTTAAGTTTGGACATGTTAATCTAAGAGGAAATTCCAGTGGAAAACCATACACATTGCTGAATGTGTCATGTTAGGTTATTTCACCGCTTATTTACAGTAGGTGCTTCTTAGAAAAGGGAAATGCAAGTCAGTATTAAAGATTAAAAGAAATGTGAATATTCTTAAACATCTGCCTCATCTGAACTAACCTAATGTTAGGCTGTCATCTCACTCCACATCTTCTGTAATGTAACTCAATTTATTGGACTCTAGTTCTTCCAGATTGTGCCAAACCAAAATAAGGCATCCTGCCTGGGCGGTTCCATGCCAAAAAACGGCAAACATCTCTCGGCTTTGCCCCAGCCTCTGACCCATATAGAAATCCAAAGGACTGAAAATGCAGGGATTTATCAAACCGGCAAAAGTAATGCAATAATTAACAGGAGAACTATTGAAATAATTGTAGTAGATACTTTCATATTGATCAGAGATATGGTTTTATAGTAATGAATATTTTAAAATCGACTCTTAACTACAGCAGCAGCTTCTATTTTCAAATGTTCTTGGAGAGCTCTTAGGACTTAGGTCTCTGGTTCCACAGAGCATTCGTTGTCGCGTGCGTTGCTGCTGGGGAGAACGTGGGCCTGCGTGCATGAGTCGCTGTTGCTGGAGGGAGGTGTTACGGCTTTTATAGTTAGCCATGTTCAAATGACTGTAGAGGGGAAATAAGTTTCTTCAAAGTCAGGAGGTATTTTCCATGTTTGGGATGTGTTTGAGAAATGGCAAACTCAGACTGGATTCACTCAGAAGTTGGGTAGGCCTTAGAAATTCAGCAGTAATTTTATGCTTATACTGAAATAACACTGAATTCTTTGTTTTACGTGGCGTCAGCCTTTTTCCTTTAACTAAGATGCTTTGTTCGTGCCTGCAAACTGTTTCTCTGGCTTCCTTGTGCCTGGGATTGACAAGCAGTGGAGTTGAAGCAGATCACCTGGAGAGCTTCCCGTCAGGCCCAGGTCAGAGCCTGCGCTCTCCGCCTGGCGTATCAGACATGCGAGGTTCCTAAAAGGTGTAACGGTGCAGCCATCACGAGTACCAGCAGGAGGGGAGTGCTGTGCATCAGGGATCTTCTGCTTATGTGATCCTTGGAGGATGGGCAGGAGTCTGTCCAAGAGCCCAGGCTCATGAAGCTTGAAGGCTCCTGGTCCGTCAGGCAGCAAAGAAGCGATCCAGTGTAGTGAAACCACAGCACAGTACTTTGTGTGCTTATGGACAAATCCATGCTCTTGGTCAACAGAAACCCTGGGTGTTATCGTCAGACAAGAGAGGTCTTGAACTCTGGTCTTAGAAAGCCTTACTTTTGGGATTCTCATTCACTTGGGTGGTAACCACATTCACATTCAGCGCACACAGAGGATGCTGAAGCTCCCAGCTCTGGTTTCCATGCATCAGAAGTTGTAGTGAGCAGCGGCATACTTCTTTTTCCATTTCTTGTTCTGTTTCATTTTGTATTTCAATCAAGTTTATTGATTCTTTTTTAAAAAACAGTTAAGTAAACCACAGTTTAGTTTTTTATAATAAATAACATCTACAAAGAAAAACAGTAATAGTGTTTTGAAGTAAATTGTTAAGGTCAGGCTCTCTACTAACACATTGAATTAGTCAAATACTTGTGTTGTTTAAGATTTGCTGCATTTATGTCTCTTTATACCTTTACTAGCTCATCATCTTCTCCCCACCCCAAAAGTGACTCTAATACTGGCCAGAAGTATTATTTCAGGCTTTTTTTTTCATGCCAGATACTTGAGAGATCTGCGAATGACATAGAAGCTTACAGGTGTCCAGAGAATGATTTTTTGGAATGTGTTAGTTGTGTGTGAAGTGAACCCGCTTTTCATTATAACCCATATAGGTGAGAAGACAAGTCAAAATTACCCAAAAGGCTCCTTTGCTGACCATAAAGTTCATGTTTTTGGGGTTGTTAGCATTGCATCGCCGTGCTGCTGGCTGCTTCTGCTGACAAGCACTGAGGTGTCTCTGCTCTGCTGCTGATGGGCTCTCTGAACAAGGCTTTAATGTAGCTCATTTTCTATTAATGAACTTTCACATGCTTGAGTTCCTTCTCTTTTTCACTGTTCTTGATTTTATAGTGGAGGTAGGAAAGGGAGTTGCATTTCATTATTTTTTTATTATGAATATTTACCCATTTGCAGTTTCTTTCTGACTCCAAATAACTCTCTCTCTGAAAGAAGTAGATGGAGTTGGCTGGCATTGGCCAGTCCTCTTCTGAGTAATTACAGAATTTCACATAGCAGCCATCAGTGGAAAGCAAGCCAGATAGCTCTCACTGCTGTGACAGCAAGACCTGGCTTTGAAGTTTTAAGAAGGAAATGTCTTCATTCTGAATATACTCTCTAGGTTTGGACAGCACTGAAAAAAAATCATACGTCATACTTTAAAAATTGCCTTTTAAAGGTGTTCTCCCTTAGCTATAGTACCTGTGCCACAAAAGGCTCCTTCGGGTGCCTAATTCTGATGTCATGCTTAAAAATGTAACCCAGGAATGAAGCTGGATTCCCAGATTCTGCTCCAGATCCTGTACTGCCAGGCAGAGCCCATACGAGTCACTTGCCTCCATGGTCACCTTGTTCTGTCATCTGGCTTTAGGAAATTCCAGGACTGAATGTTTGTGGTATGCTGAGGTGTCCCTTCAAAAAAGTAACACCCATCTACAGTTATACTGTTATTTCCATTATATGCACTTATAAACTCCAAATTCTGTTATTTTGAGTGTTGTGCCAGACATCACCAGAGTATCCACACTGCCAGAATATGTTAAGTGGCCAGAATATCCATTTCGTAGTCACACTGCTGATATTTACGTACCTAATAATTACATTATTTTTTTACATTAGGAAAAGAATCATGTAGAATCTTAATATATGTCTGTAAAGTATGTGCTGCATATAGACAGGTTTTTAACAGGTTTGTGAGTACCGTAATGTAATAGCCACTAATTCAAATAGGTTGTGGGTAAGATGAAAGTAAGTATTGGAAATCTAATATTTTGAACATTGTCAGTAGAAAAGCATTGCTGAAACTACTCAGTATTGCTTGAAAAAGCCCATTATTCAGTGGAGTGATAACAGTATCTGTGATTTAATTAATATTGGTGATTTTTTTGACGTGTATGGAGTCCATTCTCGACAGAGTAAAGATGTAGCACCGCACAAAGCCTGGGGTCCTTAGGTCAGGGACTGTCACTATGGAGCTGATATCAGTTACAGAACAGACAGGAACAGATTTCGTTTATCTGACACTGAGCATTGTGTTGGAAAAGTTGGCAGTGCTAATAATTAGAGATGTGAGTGCTTGCTAAAGAAACCTTGCTTAGCATGTAATCAATCTTTAAGAAAAAAAAAAGAAAAATGAATCAACCCACACCTGCAAGGTTACAGTGAACTTAAAAGGAATGGAAAAAGTCTGATCCCATCTTACGCAAACACTAGAAGCTTTCTGAGCATTCAAACTACAGCTCTGACTATTTGAGAGAAAACAGTCCAATCCACATTTTCGGATCAATTTCCCATACTGCTTTTTGTTGTCATTACTGGAGGGCTTTTTTGGCGATTCCTGCTCCACTTCTGTAACACTGTGTGGCACGATAGTTCACAGCTCAGTTTTTGGGCAATTACAGGATTCAGAAACAACAATGCGCTGAGATCTAAATTTTGTCATGTTTTGGTCCTTAGGAAAGCGAGGGGAAAAGGTGTCTGGTCTGCAGATGAGATGCCTGTGTTGCTAGAATTCATTAGCATCTCTTAGTGAAGTAGATTAGCAATTCACCCGCTTGTAGTACGCGCTGTGCTTTTCGGTGGCATTGCTGCGATGCTGAGCTCACCTCTGTGCTGCAGGCTCATTTTCACCTTTAGCTTTGTACCTTCTCCTTTTCCGGGTCATTGACTGACTGCGTTCCTTACTTGGTGCTGGCAGATGCTCGGTGCGAAGGGGGCACCCAAAGCAGGGCTCTCCTTGTTGCAAAGGTTAGTGCTTGCAAGCAGATAGAGCTGAGAAGGTGCATTGAATTTATTTGAAAGAGAGAAGGAGAGGTTCTGGGGCTTTCTTCTGCCAACGGTATGTTTGCTCACTTGTTTTTTCATGTTCTACCTTCCAGACGCATCCTTTTCGTACCAATAATATAAAAATTAGAAGTAGGCTAATGAAGCATAGATATTTATTGGTGCTAAGAAAACACTGAGACAAGCAAAAGTCCTTGCAATTCCCAAGATTCAGCTTCAAGAGGTCCATGTATCAGAGAGTGTCTTGAACGTTCCCTGAGAGAATAATTATTTTTGGCAAACTTGCATTGATCGAGTCTAACTTTTCAGCAGTGTGCTCTACACAGCAGGCATCCTTTGCACTCTCTTCCATGTCTTCAGGAAATAAAACTGACGGAAAACTCAATAAACCAACTGTTTTCCCATTGATCATACTTTGATTCAGAAAATTCGGCAGACGGCATGGTGCTAAATTATTAACTGGATGTCATCATTCACAAGGGGCATGTTCTTTTGGATGGTCTTTAGAGAACAAAATGATCCCTTAAATATAATAGGCAAAGGAGTGTCATCAGCTAATGAAAGAGAAGTCCTGTCACGAGAACAAAGAAGCTTTCGAAGCCACCTTGTCTGGATATTCGAGTGCAGGAGGATGTACAGGACAGGAAGGCGGTGTGGACGGGCACGTGCGTTGTGCCCTGTTTCTGCTTCCCGGCTGTGCAGATGAGTTCGGTATGCCTCGCTGTGATATCGCGTTTCCCCGGTTTTAGTGTTTTCACGCCGAGGGTTGCGAAGTGCCGTGCGTCCGCGTGCGCAGCACACGCGGTCAGGCTCGCTCCTTTGGCCCGCCTGCCAGGCGGCGGCATCGCTGTGCCTGCAGCCAGCCGAGACATTGCCTGGGTCCTCCTGCGCCGCCTCCCAGCACCCTGCATGGCTACCAGGAAATTCGGTATGTATTTTGACTTCTAATAAAGGCTAAATTAGGCCCTGGAGACATTTGACATCATGTGAAAAATATGACTTAAAAAAATTCCGCAACTGTTTTAATGCCAGGAAACCCACGTACCTTCAGTACTAATGTAGGTGACCAAAAAAAGACAAAATTCTTCCACATTGAGGTAATGCTTCCATAATACTTTAAATTCTGTGGCCATGCAAAAATAATGATCAGGTATTCTTTTTAGGTCTCTTGTTTTTCTTTCTGGGAAGAAAAGAAAAGTTTGAAGAAGAAGGAACAAAAAATTTTTGTTTGCCATGAAGTGAAATGTCATTTGGGGTTTGGGTTTTCACAGCGGAGACCTGGCCAAAACGCAGTGCTGCAGCCCGTGCTGACTTTTCCTGGGAGCAGTCGCTGCCAGAGGTGGGCCCGGCCTGGTGTGGCTTAGTGTGACAGCAGGTAATTCACAAAGCTGTCGTGGCTCAGCGTGACAAGCGTGTACTGCCGAAGCGCGGTGCTGTGTGTCACGTCAGGGGTGTGCCGTGGAACCCGCTGAGGCTTCCGCGGGCTTCTGCGGCGTCCCTTGTCGTCCCAGAGCACTCCGTGAATAGCATCAGTTACTGACGGCACGGCCCAAAAGCGGCAGGTGATGATGAGCAGCCACTTTCAAAAACCACAAGGAAGTGGGATGTGGAAGGGCTCAGTGAGCTGCCTGGAGATGCTGGGGAAGCTGGGTCACCAGTCCTGGCTGCTCTTGCATCCATCAGACAATGCTGCCTCTAGAGTACACAAAGGTGCATTGAGCGCGTACAGATTTTAAACAATATGGGCTTTGTGGTACACTTAGCTACTTCTGCTGAAGTGGAGCCTTCTTAGAGCAGTGTGATCTTGTTTTATTTTTCAAAAATGACTTTTCCTGGCGTGCTAGGTATGGAAAATGTTTATCAGGTTTTGCTTTTGTTTATACCATTTGAGAAAAGTCATAATGATGTTCCTGGTCAGTTTAATCCACGCAAAATATGTCAGCCTGATGTGTTTATGTTTTCTGTTCTGTGCGTTTAGTCAGCCTCTTTTACAGCTTTCAGCAGGACACTGAGTTTTTCTGGCAGCTCATGTTCTGACATGGTGTTACCCAGCAGGGGAGAAATAAAGGGAGGATGTTTAGGTTAATGTGGTTTAATAAAAGATCTAGTTTTAAGTCTGGAAAAGGCATAGTGAAGAGTCTTTATCCCAGTGTTGATTGTAGGGGATCTTTTAGTCTCCAGACTCAGTAAAAGTTTTTGGATATGAGAAAATAATATGGAGAATCTAGTGATTTTTCCTAGTTTAGCTATTGGGAACCAAATTGCCAGACTTGTGAATTTTACAACCATTAGATCCCACAAGCTGAACTTTCCTAGTTATGCTGTTAGATCATTTACAAAAGAAAAAATGTAGCTGAGAACAAGATGCTCTTTTTAAAAGCAGAGAATAGAAGACAATTAGGAAAAAGGGAATGTTTCAGTTGGTACGCAAAAGACATTTTAAGACTCGACTGATTGTAAAGAGGTAAGAAAAGGACCCCTAGCCATTTAAAATAAATTGTATTTTACCAGGAGAGCCACAGACACAAGACGCTCTCTACGTGGATTTCAGCTGTCCAATTCTGTGACCACTTTTGATGAGCTTATTTAGCTCACCTCCCGTGCTGGACAGAAAGCAGGCAACGTTAGACATGTTTTGCAACATCATGCCAGGTTTCAGGGCTTTTTGCTTGTTTGTTCTTAACTCTTAAGTGGCAAATTCATTCTGTAGAATTCGGCGTTTGTCTGGTGCAAAGTGATGACGTGGTCCGTGGCGTGCATGGACTCTGTACCTCCCGGGTGTACCATGATAGCGCAGTGGTTACGTGCTGCGCCGGGATGCCACGCAGACCTGCATGTTCATGCCTGTGTATTTTCAGTTTTCAATGTGCAGAATGGGGATCTCGGTTTTTACCCGCCTCCTGTAGTGATCCCAGACACAGCGTCCGACGGACGCGGTTATCCTCCTGTTTCCAGCCTGAAACTGGAGCTGGTTGGGGCCCTGCCCAGTGGCACCTGGGGCAGGGACCTCCTTGTTGTTCCGTGCCGACGCAGAGGTTACCACACGGGGGGCAGGGAGAGGAATTCCTAGGTGCTATTGAATGCGAGCAGTAATGATATTAATGAAACCTTTTATACATGAGAGTGCGTGATCAGTGTACACGGCTGAAGTCCTGTGCACCTCCGGGCTGGGGTCTGCGGAGGAGGCTGACTGCATTCTGCCGTTTCCAGTTAAGCGGATTCAGCCGATGCGAGGAGGTAACACGTGATGGAAATGAAGGAGTGGTTGATGGAGAAGGCCAGTGCGGAGCCCCACTGCTCCCTTTAGAGCCAGGGCCTGGCAAGGCAGCAGCCAGCCCGGGGAGAAGGGTTTCTGCATCTCACGAGGCAGCCCAGCGTCTGTAAGAACTGCAAGTCTCGCTGTGAAGTGCTGCTGTTTTCTGAAGGCTTCACCTCCTTTTCTAGAAAAATCGGGAAGGAGGTCTCATAATCACCCCATGGCCATGGCTTACACTTGGTGGTGTCAGTCGATTGTATTGCAGTGAGTTCTGAAATAGCGTCAGGATCCTCTTGTGCTGGCAGCCAGGAAGGTGGGCAGCACGGGAGAGCGACTGCTGCTACGAGCGCGTGCTCCAAGTCAGGTCAGAGAACAGACGGAAGAAAGCGGTTGTTATGAACACGATTTTATAGAGGAGGCATTAAGAAAAAAATCACAGAACTTTCCCAAAGTTGCACAGAAAGGCAGTGACACATCAGGGAACTTGCCCTAGGTTTTTGTCATCCCAAGCCGATGCCTTGAGCGGCAGATCATCTTTCCTATTCATTGCTCTAAATAGAGTGGGCTCGGCAGCTGCGAGCCAGATAGCGAAGAACGCGGGGTATTGTTCCTATCTAGGTTTGAGAGGAGGCCTGATCTTTGCCGTGGCCATTGCCTATTTTGGTCTACTTTGCACTCCTGATTTAGTCGGTAGTGACCAGCGTGCTTGCACTGTATATTATGTTATTTTTACTTTTATTCAAGTCTGAGGATTTTTTTCCATGCCTTCTCAGATTTTTTATTTTTATTTTTTTTTCCGTACCATTTCACGGGTCCGTTTGAGTTACTTCCAGTATGCATGCCCACCGTCTTTTGTTTTACCAACAACAGCAAAGCGTGTAGCGGGTTCCCGGTGACTCAGAACACGTGCTAGTGGCTTGAGACGTCCCGTCCCTGCGCGTCACTCCCCGCCACGCTGAGTGCTCTTTGTATATCGGTACAGCATACACAGCTTCTGCCCCTTAAGTGTGCCGTTTTCCCGGCAAAGTACACCTTTTTAAAACCATCTTTAGAAGAGTAATACTAGGTAAAACAAGATAGGACATTCTGCCATCATTTTAATCTCCACTCCAGCTATTTGGGAGCTGCTGTATTTTGGGTGTGCTGCTTTTTTCCCTGGTATCCAGTTTGTGAGATGCAAAAGAAAGATTTTTGTGTGAAGAGATCAGGAGAAAATACCATTGTTTTTTTTCAAGTGTGAGAAGAGAACTCCACTGCCCAGCCACCAGGAATAAGTCTGTATTTTTGTAAATGAAAGAAACCGGACTTGTTCTTGTGGTAGTGATGCTAGGAGAGTGAAGCAGCTCTATTCTGGATGCAGTGATGGAAGTGTCCCGGTAGCTTTGGTCTGAAATTACAGTAATAATTCTTAAATTATAGCAGTCAGAAGTTAATGTATTTCTACTCAGTATTGTCAGTGGCAAACCCAAGCCCATTAATTTCCCACTCAGTGTTTGTTTGAGAAATCATCCCCTGTCAGCTGCTGCTGGTGAACTTGTCTCCTCGCTGCATTCCTAGACATGCTCTCTGTCTCCCAGCGAGGGTCCTATCCCTGCAGGAGATAAGATACAACCGGTATTCACTATGAGGTGTCAACGGGCTGCTTTATGACACATGATGAGTGATAACGGCTGTGGAGAGGTGCTGATGTGGCCACATTAGTTAATGAGGTCATAGCTGAAGTTGCTGCCCCACTGATAACCTGCAAATCCAAATAATGTGAAGATAGCAGTAGGGTGTTCAGAAGTCCTGTCCCCGTATTCTCTTGCTGTCCATCACATTCAAGCACCCAATCAAACAAAATGACGATGCCTCCAGAAGGGTAACACTCCTTCTTTTCACCGCTTCCAGAGCTGGTCCCAGCTACGGGGAAGCAGCGGGGTCCGAGGTGCATCTGCTCAGGCTCGGCAGAGGGCCGTCGTAGCGAGCTGTGCGTTAGCTTCCTGTCTGGTAGGAGAACTGCTATGCAGGATTCATAGCTCCGAGGACACTTGGAGAAGCAAGGCTTCAGTTTGCCTCGTGTGTGTGTTGCGGAGAGCTGGTAAGCCCTGGCTAAATGTGCCAAGGCTTAGTGAAATCTTTCTTGCCTGTAAACATGTATCAAAAGAGTTACTATCCTCTGACAATGATCTTTTTCATTGATGATTCTAAATCAGTGAAGGGAACATTCCTCGTGTCTTACAAAAATGCGTTGGATTTCAATAACAGTATTTTTAGCAAGGAGCGGACGGGGTCTCCCAGCAGCTCCCTGGGGAGGCCGGGAGAGCGCGGAGGTCATGGTGCAGAGCACGCGCACTGCTCCCCTCGGGGGCCGCAGCCAAGGCCGGGGGAGCACTGACGGTGCGGGAGCATCAGCCGCAGGTCTGGGCCGGGAGCGTCAGCGGGAGAGCGCTCGGCCGACCTGGGAGATAGGCTGCAGTGTGGAGGGGGTGGGAGAAAAGAGCCTTCTGGGGACACGTTGAAGCGAGGGGTCCATCCATCCTCAGTTCCGTTGTCCGTCTCTTGGCTGCACGGAGGGCGCTCGGCCGGTCCCTGTTCCCTCGGCAGCTGCGTGAGAAGAGGGCATTGATTTGCGTTGTTCAAAAATCACGTGTTCTCATAGATGTGGAAATCCTATTGTCATATAATAATAAAAAATGCCTGGAATTTGGAAATCTGTTAAAATGTGCTGGTTTTCCCCCTTTTTCTCTTCGTAAACAAGTCAAGACCTGGCAACGTCTCGTCGTGCTGGCAGTGAACTTTCTGTCCTTCCCTTCTTAGCGGCTCAGGTCTAATTTATTTAATTATTGGAGCAAACTTTCAAAGTGCTCCATGCCTCCTCTTTTGTTTCTAAGGTTCAGATGTATTTTTAGCACTTGTTACTGAACTGGTTCTGTGCATTGGAGAAGAATTAATTATTGTTTTGGGTTTGTTGTTATTCAGACATTCAAAAAAGGAGGATTTTCAGACTTTGAACACCTCAGGGGCTTTGTTATATGCCGTTTGTATGTTTTTGGTTTTTTAATGATGATTTGGTTTTTAATGCAAGTTCAGCACTGTAGAGAGGTGACAGCCCCAGCAAATGACACCCTCTGCTACCCGCAGACCCATTTCAGCCCCAGCAGCAGCACGCGCTTCCCTGAGGCCGCAGCGACCTGCCCTGAGCGTGGCAGGAGCTCGCCCTCGCCAGCCGGGTGGGAGAAGCTGGCTTTGGGACCTGATCGTCCACCAGATGCTACACAAGCAGCTGAAGCTCTCGCTTTTTTAATAAAGAAAAGTTAGCGATTCCTCCAAGCTGTTTGTGCATGTTGGTAGCGTTCCTAAATAGGATGTTCATCAGCTGATCAACGAGCTATCAATTTCTCTTATCGGATCTTCTGATAATACTTTTGTCGGATGTTCTAAACTATATAGGTTCATGAATGCAATTGGTAAGACACGTATGTGATCTCAGCTGTGTTCCTTTGATTTTTTGTCCCGCAATCAGGTTGACTGTTTAAAAAAAAAAAAAATCTGATTGGCCATTCACACATGTGAATGCAGCGTGCTTTTTCCCAAATTTGAATGTAGATTTGTACATAGTTCTTGCAAATAAAATTTGACTTTGTAAAATATCAAATAGGAAAATTACAGACTGGTGGGGTAAAAAAAAAAATGCATGGGGAGAATTCATTAAAAATGATTGAAAATCTAAAGAAAAAATATTTAGAGTATTCACCAAAGCATCTTTATACGCTTTATAATACAGAAGGAAGAATCCAGACATTAGGTAGCCTGGAGAGGTCTCAGGAGAACAGCCGAGCTTCTGGATGCTTACTCCCAGCCGGGCTGAGGGAGCTCACCGGCAGCTCTCGCGGCACCGTGCAGCGCGTGGCCCCTGCGCGGGTGCTCTGGTCGGTGCCAGCTCAGTAGCTGCAGTTACTGCTTTTCAGCATAGGAGGTGATGGTTGCCTTTGAGGTCAGCAAAGAAGCTATAAAAACACTAATAAAGTCCTAAGTCCATGCTCACCACAATTAACGTACTATTTGCTCCAGAGAGTGCACAACTTCTGTCCTTAGTTCAGCTTTAAATTAAATGCCAGTTTTTTTCTTTGAAATTCTTAAAAATAAGTCAGTTCTGTAGTGAGCATGTTGTTAAGTCTTTTATTTTGGTCATATTCTTGCAATCCCTAGCTCATATTAGTGGCAGGAATACTTAGAAAGGATGAAGTCTTGATCTTGTTTATTATTTTTATTTAAATTTTGTATGTGTGGAAGAAATTAAATAGTTGTAATCTGAAACTTCACAGCCAAGATTGAAAAATGGGAGCTAGAATAGCAGTTACAGTCTGTGGCTGGTACTTTGGCTCGGAACAGAGGACAAGCACCGAGGCACGAGGGACGAGCCGGGCAGAGGACGCTGCTCAGGCTCTTCTTGCCCGCTGCTCTGGTCCGCGGGGCCGCTTGTCCTGGGCTGCTGTGGCTGCTCCCAGCTGGGATATTTTGGCTCTGCAGATTTAGAGGAGCATAAAGCTTTCCTGCCTGTGAGAGCAGCTCAGAACCTCGTTTCCTGGACGTGTGCTAGTGCGGCCCTGAATCGACGCAGCTTCTGGAAAGGCAAGTTTTTGAAAGGCTTCGTTCTGAACGTGCTAGGTATGGACGGCCTGCCCTCGCCTCCAGTGGGAGCTGCTGAGTACTCACCGTGCTGGAAACGGACGACTTACTGAGGAGTCTCAGTAGTTTCAGGAGCACACCTTCACCTGCCGTGTTCGTAGGTTTTAGCCATTCTCCTCAAAGCAGGAGGAATCCCGTCTCTGTTCGGTGTCGAGCAGAATTTCGCTGGCATGGTGTCCTCCGTGCTGGCGTGCTTTGTGCTTTACAGCAGACCAGGTGAGTGGCGGGTAGCATTTTAACGGCCCAGCCGGTCCCATAAAATGTGCCGCAATCCGTTAATCTATTTCCTTCCTATAGTTGCTCTCAAAGAGTGACAGTATTGAAACTTTGTATGTATCATGCACATTGTACCTGCCCTGGCCGTGGCCGCAGTGCTCTGAAATGCCGCTGCCACCCCACGCCGTGGCCGCCCCACACCGCTGCCCTTTGCTGGGGCTCCTCTCCCAGCTCGAAGTGATGGGGAGCGAGCGCTGGGATTGCTGGCAGGATTGGGCTGTGCGGAGCGTCCTGGGATTTTAATTGGTGGTGATGGCTGTATTTTGTCGGAAGCATTATGTTTCTCGTGAGACAGGCATGTAATCTGCTACTTAATGCTCTGTAAGACTATTTTCTGAATAATCGAGTAAATACCCAGCCCCTGTTGAAGGCCCAGGCTCCTCAGTAAGACCAACTTAGCATCTCCGTGGGGTTGGTTTGGTTTTTCTTCTATGGTGGAGGGTAAGTTCTTCAGTAGTCCCCAGCCAAGCCCAGAACCATTGGGAGCGCTGGGAGCGTGGTGGCTGTGGCAGTATTGCAAGGATCGCCAATATCTGAGACCTCTCAACTCCGGGAAGAGAGGAAAAGCTTGTGCAAGGGGAACGCCAGGCGTCAGAGAGGCCAGCACCATGCGAGGTGTCACCGCTCAGCCTTTTTGCTCCCTCACCTTCTGGAGAGCGCGGTTGGAACGAAGCCGAGGTCTCAGCTCTCTTCTCCGGTCGGGCTGGGCAGCTGCCGCGGCGGTTTGTCCTTCGCCGCGCGCGCCTTCCCGCAGGTGAGCTGCAGTGCTCGCCTCGGCGCTGCCGTGGCTTCTGTGCCGTGGTTCTGAGGGAAGCGGCAGAAAACGCCCGCTCTTCGGCTGTGCATATTGTCCTCGGTTCTTCAGGCACAAACGTGGCCCTGTCCCGGGGACTTCCAAGCTCAACACCCTTGTTTTCGGTGCCCTAGCCAGCCCCCCGGCTAGTCCGAACGGTCCCGCCGCGGGTCCGTGGGACCGGCTGGGGCTGTGTTGCTGTCAGGTCTCCAGCCACCCAGCGGGGACCCCGGCCCTGCGGAGCGGCAGCGAGGCACCAGACAGCGGGAAGGACTCACGATGCCTTTCTCTGGGTGGCTTGTTGTCTCTGATTTCCCTCCTCAAACGGCTTTGACGCATTTTTCCAGGGCCCACAGCCGTATCAAGCATTAGTGTTACCTGCTCTGCTTTTGGTCTTATTTCGTCTCTCTCTGATTTTTGCTGTTAGACCTTAAGTAATTCTCACCTTTGGCTCTTTGGTACTTTATTGTGCAGTCTTCTGGCCTTACCTGCTTTGGCTTTGAAAAGAGGTTTTATATTTAAATGATTTTTTAGACACAGATTTTATAAAAACCTCTCCCGGCTCTGTCGTTGGCTTGAGTGCGAGTTAAGCTGCGCTCTCGGTACCTCTGCTCTATCAGTCTATTCATTCTCTCTTTTTTTTTAATCTCGCTCTTCCTCCCGCCATGGGCCCAGCCTCTGTGATTAAGTCTGCAGCTCTCCTGCTGTTTTTAATAGGCCTGTAGACCTGACCATCTGATGAGAACCAAACTGCACAGCGTGCTCCTGAATACTTTCACTGGAATCTCCTAATGCAGGGTATTAATCATGACTGTCAAACCATTCAGGCCCTAAATATGTCCACCCAGTATAAAATCATACTAAACGGGGGGGAAGGACTTGGCCCGTATTAAAACCAGGCATTAGACAGTCCCCTGACTTCTCAGGCGTGATGGCCGGGGGCACTGTCCACTTTGACAAGCAACGGCGTACTCAGAACAGGCTGTTTGTGACTGACGTTCATAAAAGTTTGAGAAAATAAGCATAATGAGTTAAAGGAAATATAGAAAGGCGTGGCTTCCTCTTTCTTTACTAACACGTATTCCTGGGAAATAGTTTGCTTGGGTATGTAGATCAGATGCACCTACCTTGGTGATCTTAATAAATATTTTGTGCAGTTGGGTCTTCTTTTGCCGCAATTAAAACACAATAACTGCTAAGTCAGTTGCTGTCATACTGAGTTCTTGTGCATACAGAGCTTGGGGATTTCTTGCTTCAGTGTATCGCTTGAATTTGATCCTGGGAAGTGCAGAGCACAGCGTGTTAGTAAGGCATGGGGTTACTTGACAAGTCACGAGAAAGGTAAGGCTGTTTCTCTGTTAGCTGTGAATTAGACATGTATGTTTTAAACTATATTTGTTCGTGACATTTCTAAGCTGCCAGGGAATGCAGACCCTAATATTAGAATGCACTTTTTTTTCCCCCCCAAAAGGCTGTTTCTCATTCTCTGCAGTAAGAATGCCTTTATTCTTTGGAGTTGGCAATAAAAGTTAATCGAGCGTAAAATAAAAGTTACATAAGGTGAGTGGTAAAATTTTATTATTACTGATGTTGGATTTATTGATGCCTCCACTCGGCACTACGAGCCGCGCATGCCACCGGCCCAGCGCGCGCGTCCCTGCCCACCCGCTGGAAGGCTGCGCGGGCAGGGCCGCTCCTGCTCCGCGCCGAGACCTGCCGATGTGCCTGGCGTGGCCAGAGCTTAGGGGAAAGCTGTCCACTTCCTGTTCGAGCACTCTTAGGTAGATGCAGGGGTTCTGCTGGCAGTTTAGAGGAACTGTTTATTTTGGTAAGGCCACTGCTCCGTGCCTGTTTCGACTGACAGTATTAGTGGGAGAGGACAGCTGGAGGCGAGTCTGCCAGCCATTATCCGTACAAACGCGTGTCAGCAGACATGTGCCAGTGTCAGTACTGCCGCCCTCCGCACGGATCCTTCCAGGCCGAGCCGCATCGATACCTGGCCTGCAGCGGCTGAACGAGCATCCCTCCGCGCCGGCGGGCAGGCAGCAGCGCCCTGTCCTGCTCCAGCGCTTCGGCAACCAGCACGAGGCTCCCTTCCCTCAGCATAGGTGCTTTTTACTTGATTTTCCCACGTTGTTTAGAAGGTCTTCACTGGTCTTTCTCTTGCTTGACTCTATGCCTATCATAAGAACACATAAAACCAGTAAAAATAAAACATCTGTGTGTGTTGCTGTGTACTTAATGAGAAAGTTAGCTTTCTTCTATGCCTGTCATTGGCTGTATGAATTTGTTTGAATGACCAATATGATAATGGGATCCTTAGCAGTTTCATTTATACACTTAGTGGACTGATTTAATGTTCTTTTTTCCATTCTGTTGTGTCTTTGATATGGCGTAAAATGTCAGAGGATTTGGCACTTCTGAAATTCTTGCTAAGTTTTTCTTTATTCAGTAGCTTTTGCATTTGTTCCTCTAAAAACCAATTGAAGCAACAATGACAAATAAGCCAGCTGATCCTTGTGAGAACAGGAACAATGCCGCATTTCCTACCCTGACTTGTATTTCATATTTACCATGCTGTGAAAAAAAAAATCCTCCTAGAATTGTGGTGCAGTACGTTAGTTGTCACTGATCTTGGCAAGAATGCTTCAAACTGCCAACTGTGTTATATGCTTGAAGTCTAGACGAAGATGTAGCAACCAGGCGTATTTCAGCTGGATTTGGCTTTTGAAATTAAGTAGAGATTCCAGAAATGAGGGTGGAGGTCAGTGCTCAGAACAACAACTTCACAGCTCTCCCGGAGAAGATCCGGTTTGTTTACTTGTCTGAGAGGGTCCAGCTGCCAGAATAATGAGTTTATGGAGGAAATCAGAGAAGCATCGTCCCTCCCTTTCCCCGCCATCTCTGAGTGATACCGCCGAGAGCCAGAGGAAGGCAGGAGCTGTTCCTGCAGGCACAGCGACCTCAGCTGAGGTCTGCAGGAGGGCAAGCCCCAGGCTCTGCTGCGGCGGCCAGAGGCGGTTTCCAGAGAAGTCGCTCGCGTTTCAGCTCAGTTTCAGCAACGCAGGACTGTGGGGTTTGGAGGATCGTTGGTACACTTCGGGCAGGAGCGCCCGTAATGACCGTCAGCTTTCAGTTCCCCTCGCCTGGGTCCCTGAATGCAGCAGAACACAACAAATTAGGAGCACCAAGTAAGCTCAGCAGTGCACAGCCAGATTCCTCTGTGGGAATGGGCTTATCCTGCACCTGAAGCATACGTGGATGTAGAAATTTTGGAGCAGGCCGGGAAAGGTTGCATTCTCAAGTTCACTGGCTGTGAAGCACAGGGCACCAGAAGTTTTGAATGTCAGTGTATCAGCGTGTTCTTCCCTAGGAGTAGTTCTTGGGTGCATTTTTGCTGAAATTTGCCAGAGAAAAATGGGTATGAAGGAGGGACCTGTGTTGTGAAGTAAGTTCCAGTGGCTACAGTTCGATTAAGTCAGGAGGAGTTAAAAACCACTGTAGGAAGCAGGCTTTGAGGGTAAAGCACTTCCACCCCGCGCTCGCAGCCAGCATTAGCGATCCCCGCAGCGCAGGTTTCCGCGGGTGGCTTTGTCCCCCTTATCCGGGACGGCCGCAACTCCTGCCTCTTGGCTCCTCTCTCCATCACCTTTCTCTGGATCTGTCTTGTTTGCACCCCTCGGTTTGGGCTTGTTGCTGTGGTCTTGGCGCTCTGCCCCTCTCCACCTTCCGCAGAGCTCCGGGCCGGGCTCCTGCCAGCCCCGCTGCCGCACCGCTGCCAGCCCCGGGGCTCCGGCGAGCGGTCGGTGCGGTGCCGCGCGCCTCTCCGGCACGTGCCTACCCCTCAGCGCAGCGCCGGGGCTTCGCTCTCAACACTCCCCAGACCTTCCCAAAGGGTTGCGTTGCTCCCTGGCGGAAGCACGCCTGCGTTCTGTGGGGCTGCCTTCAGCGGTGCTTGGCCCGGGCCCAGCTGGCTCGGGCGCCTCGCGTCCGGCTGCAAGGCTCCGGGGCCGGCAGCGTCGCCCCTGGGTCGGATGAGCCCTCGTGCTCCGCGGGCTCGCTGTCACCACGCGGCTGCGTCCCTTCTGCCAGCGCGCCTCAAGCGCGATTTTAAACGGTCTCCAGCATTTTAAGAAAAGCAAACGGTGCTCCTGATGAGGGGAACCAGACGGGGTTCGTACGAAACAAAACCTTGCTATATTTGTGCGATTGTTCGAGCACTTACGGGAGATAATTTGACCTTACAAAAGGGAATTATATATGATTTTACCTTATTTCTTTCTTCTGCAAACTCACTTATGGCACGCACGATGATTCATGCCAAGAGAGTGGAGAGGATATCACACAATTCAAAGCATTTTGAAGGAAATGGACTCTTGGTGCCCTGAATAAAATGGAAAATTGTTAATAGCTGAAAAATGGCCAAATGTTCCCTTCTGAAAAGTCATTGTGAAACAATTATAGCCACTAGTGCTAATGTTGTCAGCTTATGCTTTCTTTTAGCAAAGGTGAAGGGGGGAAAAAAAAAAAAACATTTGCCAAATGCAGCCTTTAGAAAATAGAGAATTATTATTTTCCAAGATCAAAAGATCAGTGGCACAAATTAAACACATGCCAAGACTGAACATTTCCATCACACGCCCCCACATGCACACGCATGCACATATGAAGGGCGATGCTTTTATAACCGTGTCTGAATGTGAAGCACTTGCTTCATTTTACCTGTTTAAAGTACGCATGGTCTCTTGCTCCAGCTTTGTGTCTCTTCAGCAACATTTTATTGACCCTGTCTGGCTCTGTTAGGGGGATAACATATATATATTAGAGACCATTTATTCCTTATGTATCTGTGCTAGTGAAACATGTTTCCATAACTGTATTATTAGTTTTGTCCAGCCTACAGGAAAAAGTGATACTGTAGCTGGCATCCTAGTTTTAGGTCATATTAAAACCATCTGTAACAAATCTTTATTTGCAGTTACTTTGGAGTTCAAATTTCAGCTTCTACTCCACCTGTCATCAGTGTTTATCCTCATAAACTTTCACAGCTTCTTTTACTCTGTTTCCTTTTTTTTTTTTCTCCTTCTTAGAGACCTTTTCAGGATTTTTGACAATCTTGCACTTACTTTGCTTAGCAAAATTTCACTCCCTTTGATTTAGAAAATATACAGGTTTAATACATCTACAATATTTTTAGGAGAATAAAATAATTATTAATGTGATTTCCAAGAATAGCACTGTTGTAACTGTGATTTCTATGTAGACTTTGGCATGGGAAAATAAAATGTTCAGGGCCGTCGTCTGCAAGCTATTACAGCAGAAGCATGCTTTTGTTTTGCTGTGGGTAAATAATTCTGCTCCCTCTCTGAATGGCTGTGCAGAGGAGACGCTGACGTTGTAACGGTGTGTTCCTTCAGATCTGTTTGGATTGCTGATAAAGATTATAGCCAGTAGCTTTCAATACTGTCCAAAAAAATGCAGTGGCAAGTCTTATTAAGAGTATTGTCAATTAAGCATGCAGCATGCATTTTAGAGTACTACTACATCAGAACATATCAAGAAAGGGACTTCATCCTCTAGAATGCATATATAAGAGAACTTTACTTGGCATCATCAAGGATACATTATTACAGGAATAGCCTTATTAAAAAATGGTGTTTGCCTTTCAAACCTCCCAGGAAGTACTTGGTTTGCTAAGATGACTTCGATTCGTGTCTTACATACAGGCAGAGAGCTCATACAGCACTGCTGCTGCCGGTGGTTGTCAAATCTCTCTAGCTGGAGATGGGAAACATTCTGCAAGTGCTGGAGGTTTTAGAGGATAGTCTTCCTGTTCCTTGCGAACATCTACCAGCTGTACTGCATGAAACAAAAAGATACTATGAAGAAGCTAAACTTCTTTATTTAATCCACTATTCAGCAACCGGATGACTCAGAGGAATCCTCTCTACCCCTGTGCCACATGGTTGGTAGGGATTCCGCCTGCTGTTCCCGGTCTGCCTGCTTTGGGGTATTGCACCGTTGTCTGCCAGCCTTTAGCAATCTGCACGAGAGAGTTGGATCTCAGGTTCACCTTGGACCTCTGTGGCAGATACTGGTGTCCTGGGAGGACCCAAGCCCTTGCGCGTACATGCGTGCACCTGCCGCAGGAGCCAGGTCCGTCTCCTGCGGGTGCCCGCTGCTCTCCGCTCCGGCGGCAGGACCTGGCTCACCGGCGGCTGGCTGCAGGGGGACCGGCGGAGCAGGAGAGGTGCCCGACGTTCCGGCTGGCGCTGATGGAGGGGCGGCTGCGGCTCTGGCTCTGCACTGACCTTCAGCACGCGCGCAGCAGCGCAGTTACGCTGCGCGTGGAAGTGATAAAGCGCTAGCAAGAATGTGGATGATAAACCTTTACTGCAATATAGTTGCATAGCCTGCCTGAAATTCCATTACGCTTTCATTTTTACCAGCAAAACCATTTATGTTTGATTTATTAAAGACACTCAGTGTAGCAGCTGCTAGACAGCTTTCCACTGAGAAGCAGCGGGAACCTCTCAGAAGCGAGGTGCAACACGTTACGGTCATGCTCTGCAGGGAATGGCAGCCACTCCAGACCCACGATTTGGGTGCTGTCCTTTGAAACACAGGCTGGTTTTAGTCCACTTAAACTTCCACTTATTACCAAGTCAGCGTCTGTCATGATTTGGAAGTCCTGCCTTTTTATTGATGCTGTTGATTGAGTTTGGGTTGATTTGTGATAAAATCGTCTTACGGAAGGTTGTATCCGGCTGCGTTTCCTGTACAAAGCAGCGGTCTTGGAGGCGTTGGCTTCAGACAGCTACTGGAGAGCCCTTGAGGAAGGGGAGGCTGCTCGGGCCTCCCCGGGCAGGTCTGCTGCCTGCTCCGCGCAGGCTGCCCTGGGCTCTGTCAGCTGTGCCGCATCCAACGCTGGTGAGAGCTCTGAAACGGCAAAAGTGAAAACTAACTTGCATTTGCAGCCTTAAAATTTGGTTCACTGATTATAAGGTCTGTTTTAGTAACTGCACGGTTTGTGTGAACTTCCGTGGCTTGGGCTCATATGCTGTAAGAGAAAGGTTTTAAAACCTCTTTTTTTAATTTACGTGTTTTAATCAACCTACTTGGTCTTCCGAGCAGAACCACTTGTTAATGTTGAACATTTCTGTTGTTGTTTATGCTGTCAGATTGCTGTGGTGAGCAGAGATGGGCATGCCAAAGACAACAGACATTCTACTGTATTGGAAGAGCTGCAGTTTCAATAATTCTCTATAAAGCATGTTTTCCACTGTGATACCTGCTGTTGTTCTTTCAAGTGGGATCTAGGGAGCAGTTAATAAGCACATGTTTTCTCTCAGAGTTTCCAGAGCTGCCCAGTGAAGTAGAGCCAGTAACTAACATTCCTGTATCAGTACGGTACGATCTCGAAGGAAGCAGGACACCCTTCCAACTGCTGGGGTTTCTACCATGTTCTCAGTAGTATGGTAAACACACTGTGAATCAAGTGATTGATTTGAGGATCGTATAAGATCATATTAAATGAATGAACCCTTGGAAAGCAAGCAAAACAAAAGTCATTTGTTCTAGGGAAAATTGCACTTGAAATAGCTGATGATCACAGTCATTGAGATGCTCATTATACACACTTGTGTAAATAATTTGTCACATTGACACGTTGCAGCCAAAGGAAGAAGACCATGCTCTGGCTCCTCATAAATTGGGTCTGCCCAGTGTCTGGAGCTAGTATCCTCTCCTGGGCTTTTCCTTCTTCATCTGTTATTGCTGAAGTGCAAAGAACATGCGAGTCTCAAGGTGATGGGGAACTCTTACAGGATTTCATCCACCCTGTCACAGGAGCAGTGCGTTTTCCACCTTGAGACATATTTTCTCATGCATAGCTGCATTTGATCTTTTTTTTTTGTGATGCTTTCTGCCTCTTATCCCGTGATTACAGTTCCTAAGCACTCAGAATGTCCAAATTCAGCTGATACTGAATCTCCTGATCTTTGTAGACGGTGGTATAGCATACCTCATCCTTAGGCCACATAGAAACATGTTTTTGTTGGACTTGCTATTTAATACAAGCAAAAGGCAGCAGAAGACCAAGTTGTTAAAGAAACCACTGGGTAAATAGTGCATAGCTGAGCTCAACAGTGTGTGCAGAGCTATTTGTAGAGATAAGAGCCTTCCAAAAATTTGACATGAGAGCAGTGGGGTTCAAAACACAGAGCAGACAGGTTGCTCACGTGGTGTTCAGTACGCTGTGGCTTGATAACAGAAATACCATTTGCATCATAAGAAATACTATACAGGTGTCCTTTGTCTCAACTGCACTGCTACGTGCTGGGCACCGAGAGAAGACTAAACACTGGATGGAAAGTGAGACTAGTCAATGCATGTGTGCGTGTTTTAGAAAAATATGAAGATGGGAGCAATTCCGGATGATGGTTAACATGCCTACCTCGGGTGGTGTAGATTTTGATCACTTTGTTAGCTTCAGCCATATAGTGCCTGATATGTTTTTTTGTCTCCAGTGGGCGACATATGCATCCAACTGACAAAACAAAGAAATTGCTCAAAATGTTGTTTTAGATGTAAATTAAGCAATCTGTATTTAAATGGACTTCTTAAGAGTCTGACAATTTCTAAGAAGTTTTGTTCATCTGTGCGTTTTCGGGTACCACCCAAAGGAAGGGAAAGCGGGCTGTAGTTCTCTGAAAGACGCTGGGATCCTGCAGACGCCAGCAGAGGTGTTCAGCTTGCAGTCCCCGTGGCGCTGGCTCGGTTTTTATTCAAGCTCAGTATAAACAGCCATGTTTGGGATGTTTAAGCAGAGCTCTAGAGTGTCTTCTGTCACCACTCCATCTGTGTTGGCTTTCTTTTGGCTCGCCTATATGTAAAGTGCGTGTAAGTACACATAAGTATGTACATGTATATAATCGCTGTTGTCTTTCTTCAGGCATTTGTTTTCTTTTTTTAATGATTCTGTTTGGGGCGAGTGCAGAGAGGTGGGGGAGCTGGCTGCAGCCATAAAGTGGACAGAAAACAAGCTTCATCTTTATAGCACAGAAGAGTGCGTTATGGATGTTTTTAATCTCTTTGACCTTGTGGCGGAGAAGGAGGGAAGTGAAGAAATTGTGACAAACACCAGCCCTTTAATGCCAGGTTTGTTACTGCTTGGAGTGCCCTAAGGGTTAATGTAACAGTTTTAAGTCCTTCAATCACACCCACCCCCACCTACAGAACACTTCCAAATAATCCCTTTATAATAGACCCTTTTCCACAGATTGTATCTAACCCATGCATTAATGGGGCCCGTTGGTGTCAAGCATTTCAACAAATACGGGCCAGCAGACTGCTCGGGGAGCCCCTCTTTCTAGCTCCATACGTTAATGATCTTTTGCCCCTCTGACTTAGCTCCCCTGCTGCAGGGACAAAATTAAACTACTGCGGATGGCAAAATAGTTATTTGCTGCCCAGGCAATTACATACTTCCAAAACTCTCCATCGCGGAAGGCCAGATGGACTTTATAGAAACCAGACCCAGGCCACAGTTTTAATTATCATAGTCCTGTCAGAAATGAGTGAAATTCTGAATGACCGCATGAAACGAACCAAAAGCCTTACACATGGATTTTTTCCTCAATAAAATTTTATGGCTTCTTAAAGAAACAGCATTCATATATTTTACGAGGCCTAATCATTCACTAATGCCTATATTAGTGCACCTGTGGCACTCGGCCCCATGGAAATTACAGCGCCGGTCTCAGCTATGTTCTTTTGCATGTTATTACAAACCCCTTGTCAGAAACACAGCACATGCTCCAGGGATAAGCTGGGTTCGTTTTTGTTAGCTAGCAGTCATTGTAATAAGGTAAAGAGATTTATGGACATTTATCTGCTGAAAATTTTGTTTCGTCGTGTGAATAAGACTTGCATAAATGAAACGACCCTCCGTAATACGAGTATTTTTAAAATTTATTGCAGGGCAGTATAGTTATTTGAAGGGGTTGGACACGTTGTGTTCCTGTACTAATTCAATATGAGAAGAAATTTCCCTTGAATACTTTTCCCCTCAACTAGCAGCATTTGTTGAATAAATACTGGGGAGCCTTGTATGGCTGTTTCCAGAGGTGACCAGGTTACATCAAAATGCACGACTTTGCATTATCGGGCTGCTAGCGCTGGTCACACAACCTTGAGTTCACGTTTGAATCACGCTGGTGCTCTAATGGGCAGTTTTGCACTTTTCCGTGCGCCTCTCCCCAGCCTCAGCTGGGTTTTGGGTCTGGAGCGGGGATGGGAGCGGGAGGCAGGTTCCCACACCCCGGGCTCTCGGTCCCGGCCGGCACCTCTCCCGTGATGTCCTCTGCTTTGCTGCTTCGGTCCCAAACGGATCCTGTAGATGTGCAGTAAGCGTAATTGCTGAAGATTTTCTCCCATTGGTAATGACTCTAGTTTCTGTGAAAACCCTAGTTTGATCAGTTCTCGTTTATTCAAAGCAGGTGGCCCAGTCGATTTACTTTACCTCGATGTATTTAATCAGAGTTTCTGGAAGTCACCAGTCCCTCTCCCGGCCAGCCCAGGATCTCCAGGGTATTTGGGGCAGATATTTGTCTAACCCGTTCTTCACAGACTCCACAATCTCTGTAGCTGATATTTCTTTTCTGCATCACTCTGCTGACTGTTAGATGGTGTCCTCATGTCTAAACTGGAGATTGTTACTACATCCCAACACTCAGCCTTCTTAAGGCTGAACGACTCCGGTTCTTTCCAGCTTTCCTCATGTGTCGTGTTTCTAGGCCTCGGCGCGTTCCCACTGCTTGGTGCTGGGCTGTCTCCGGTTGCCTGCCTCTTCCTTGGAGAGTGCTGCCCAGCCGAGGCCATCCCAGCACTGCACGGAAGTCTGCTTCACGTCTCCTGAAGGCTGTGGTCCGTTTGCATACCCCAAAATGTTGCTTTTCCACATGGGAATTTTAATTCTATCCAAATGAGAAAGCTTTTTGTTCGTATTGTGGGGCTGGTTTGCGATAGAGCTAATGCAGGGCAGCACCTCGTGCACCACGACCCTGGCGTCCAGAGCCGCGTCCCACAGCCGTAAGCAGAAGTGATGCCCTTCGGGTGAGTGACGGGTGTCGTTTCTTTTCCCTCTTCTTTCACGTCTGTGGCCGGCCCTGTGGCTAATGCGATCAGCGTCGTGCTTGGGGGCAGGGGGAGAGCAGCGCTTCGGTACGAATTCTACAGCTGCTGTCGAGCTGCGCGAGCCGAGGGGAGGATGAGCAGGTTCGAGCTAGCTAGCAGCAGAAGGAAGGTGGCACGGAGGAATGCATCTCGTCTGGTCGTTAAAGTCAAATTCGCTAATGAGGTCCACTTCAGCAACGTGCTGACAGCCACAGAACATACTGGGTGTGTTAGCTGCAGCGCCGCTGGAGTGAAGTCAGCTTTCTCTCCCTATGCTTTCTCATTACTTCATGCACTTGGCAGCTGCTAACAGACTGGACAAGCTTAGCCAAAATAAGACCTGATGTAGAAACATGGAAAAGACTATTTAGCATTTCCAAACATTCGTACCGGGGAGGTGGTGGGGCTACCCTGTGTGCGGATGCTCTTCCCGCGGTGCCGTAGGATGGGAGCTGTGCGGGGCGGGCTGGGGCTGTGCCCACGCGGGCCGGAGCCAGCCGCCTTCCACAGCGTCCTGCTGGAGATACAAGTGTCCTTTGATTGAGCGGATCAGTTCCAAGGGGTGCTAGTAGTAAACTGAGAATATTTGGATAAACTCGTCGGCCCTTCGGACTAGAAAAGGACTTTTGTTCACATAAAGAAAAAGACTGTTACATTACCATAGGATAACTGGATCCTGTCCAGTAAAAACTGCACTTGAAGTATAAAGAATGATCAGGAGTGTCAAACGAAGGATCTTTTCCTTGAGGTCAGATATTTATTTTTATTGATTAGAATGTGAGATCTACATCTATGGCACAGCTTTGGCCTGAAGCACCGTTTCTTTGGGAATATTGTCCATCCACAAAGAGAGCGTTGTGTCCGGGAGGGCCGCGGGTCTGCAGCACCTCTCCTTGTCACTTGTGTGTCTGTGGGTCCCTGGCTGAGAGCAGCAGAGTGAGATGCACGGAGGTACCGGTTTCAGACAGAAGAGGTAGATTGGTTAATCAAAGCAGAGTGAAAGAGCAGAAGAGATAGCTGAAGCCATATGAAATCACCCTCGGAGGGTGCAGCCAACAGATTATTGACTCCATACGCCTGCTTAGGTCTTTTTTTTTTGTGATAATATGATATGCTTCAGTGTAAAATGTAAAAGACATATTTGGTGCAAATGTTTTCCTAAGATTTATTTGTATCTAATCACTTATGAAAGTTTTACTGACTTTAAAGAACAGATTTGCTAACCACACATAAACCACGTTTTTCTGCTTTAATTAAACCATTTTTGTCCATGAGGTTTTATTCACACACTGACAACGTCCATATAAATATATCTCTGCCTGAATAGTTAATAAAAGCAGGCAGCTCAAGGGAGAAAAGCATGTGTGTCATATCATCTTTGTAGGCTCTACTGTTGTATAGTTCTTCCAAAAAAGTTAAGAATAGCCCCAATTAAAATGTTATGCGGCTTATGTGTGTTCAGATTTAATTTGGTATAATTGAATTTATGTTCATCCTTAGAGAACTCACGGGGCTGCCAGATACAGACAGGAATCATTTATACCATGGAAATACTGCGCTATTAGATTTTTTTTAAGGCTGTAGGATTAGTTCTTAATAAACTGTTTCAACAGCGTTTCAAGGCTTGTGTAGCGGCTTGGACTTACTGTGTGGGTATTTGCAAAGGAATGAAGATAATATTGTTGTTTTCACCATATGTTTCAATTATCTTGCATGCTAAAGAACTACTGGAAATGTGATATGGTGCTTCCTACTTAGCATTAAATTAATACTTTTTATTACAGTTTGAAGGAGTTTTTGAAGTCTGTGTTCTATCACCTATGATTTATAACTTCAAAATAAGAAGAAAACTGTCTTAAAAAAGTGTCTCCATCTGTTAATGAAGAAGACTTTCAGATTGTTTTCAGCTGGACCTTTTAATACCTGAAGTCTTTCAAATTTTTTCCAACAGTATTTCACTGGTGGAAGAGGGATCGTTTTGTAGAAGGAAAACCATCCTCACGTTTAGAGTGACTGAGAGTTGACTTGAGAAAACAATATCCTTTTCTGTCTCTCCCATACTGTTAGCAAAAATCCTAGTCTCTTTTTGTAGGTGTTTAGCTTTGTGTCCTGTGGTGTGTTCGACCGACACGAGTGGGATTTTTCTGCAAGCATCTTGTGGGGAGGTGTGCCTGTTTCAGTAGATGCTCACGTGCCACAGTAATAGTGGTGATGCTGAAACCCTAATAATAAGCAAACTCTGTACAAGGAGCAAACATTTTCCTGTTTAGCAAATGGGGAAGGAGTGACCCAGGTAGTACGTAGGATCCTTTTTCCTGGCCTGGGAGTCCTGATGGACAGTCTTTTATTTCAACAGCTGAGGCATGTTCCCATGCTATACCGGGGCCATTTTGGTGAGCAAATGCTTGTCATCCTCAGCCCCGTCTTCTGGATCGAAGTCTGGCTTTCTGATAGTTGAGAAAATTCCTGTACGAGGTAGATACTAACCTATTTTTTTTTTTCTTCCTATTTGGCTTCAAAAAACTCCCTTTAAACGCAGCAGAAGTCTATTCCTGTTGGATTGGAAGGTGGATCAAAATCCAAAATGTTGTCTTTAGTTGTTCGGTGGTGTTCTAAGACTTGCGAAAACTGTCCACAGAAGACAAGCAATGCTGTGTGGAGGTTATCAGAATCTCCTTAACTCAAACCTGACTTGCTCAGGCATTGCAAGATATATGGTATGTCAGATTATGTTTTGTTTTGAGACCCTCTGTCAGAGAACCAGATGTGTTGGAATTGCCTAAGTAAAATAACCTGAGCAGAGGCATCTGCGTACCTTTTATTTGACACTTTGCTGTGGCTTTCCGTCTGAGCAGTTACCTTAACAACATCATTCTGCTGAACTGTCTTTTGACCCAGAGATGGTATAAGATCTGAGCTGGAGATTTTGAAATGTAGTCGCTCAGCATATTTGAAGGGCAGATTTATCATTAGAATAAATTCCCTGGAATATATCATTTCATAAGTAGGTGAATCGGCTTGGGGTAAAGTTCATCCAGGCGGCACTTGGGACTATGCAATTTACCCTTGTACTTCCTTATAATAAAGATTTCAATTTGTGATGTCAGACAAGATACTTGTCTGGTTTCAGCTGCAGAGGGGTCAAATCACCAAGCTTTAGAGGGAAATAATTGAATCAGCGCTTCGTTAGTCAACTTTGAAAAGAGCAACGAGTTTGGGCTTGAAGAACTCTAGAGCTTACTTGAAAAAAAAAAGATTCCCACATATTTGAGTGAGAGAGGGTCATAGTCAAATTTCTTAGAAGGACGCAAATGCCGGAAAGGAAGGCGATTGTTGTAGGAGGATGTGTGGAGGTACAAGGCCTGTAGACAAGAGGCTCCCTGAGCCAACTCCTCTCTCAAGCGAGCAGCGTGACAAGAGCCTGTGCTGTGCCAGGACCGCACCAGAGCAGTGACGAGCAGTAGTGGTGGGACAAAACGGGGCCGTGGCTGCCTTGCCTCCTCCGGCGCGGGGAGCCATTTGAGAGTCTCTTGCAGAAGGGCTGGCGGCCGCTGCGGAGAGCGATCCTCTCCTGGCAGGGTGTGGGCCGGACGGGCCGGCAGGCCCAATGTCGCCGTTCTATAGCAACACGCAGAGCCCTTCAGAAGCAGAACACGGGCAGCTCAGGTGTCACGGTGTCTCACAGATGTATTAGAGATACTAGAGTAGGTGGGGAGCTCCAGCCCAGCCGTCTGGCCTGCCCAGCTCCACTGCGAGGGCACGCTTCCCTCAGCGCGTGGCACCACTGCCGCGGGGCTGGCACGTCGGTGCTGGGCCGCCCGGACTCGCCCGCACGCCTCTCGCCTTCGTGCGCGTAAAGCGTATCTGAGCAGGCTTCGGAACCTCTGCTGGATGTCAAGTTACGAAACGAGTGGGAATGTTACTGGTTCTGAGCTTTTGATGAAAAATGAGCACCCCAGAATTCTGTTACGGTTTGAGTCATTGTGTCAGAGGGCAAAATTACTATGCTTGGTGTATATATTTGAAGGGAAGTGGCTTTGCTCATTTTGTTTATATGGATCTCTTGAGTGAAGCCGATGCTGACTCGCAGGCAGCTGCCGAAGGGCTGCTCCCTTCTGTAAAAGACCTTTGACACCTTCAGACAGGAAGGGACTCCAAAAAGTTTTTTCTGGTGTGGAAACAGCTCACTCGGTGCATAGATGTCCAGCCCTGGTGTCCCAGGTTCTCATTTTAGTGCTCTGAGAATCTCCTTTCTCTACCTTGCTTTAGTTATTCAACAAATATTCCTGTTGCCCATGCTGCAAGGCAAAGAAATAGGATAAGCCTGGGTGCTTCAGTGCTCGCTGCCCCGAGCCCAAAGCAGAGAGGAGGCTGTAGCTGAGAAGCTCTCACCCTGCACCCCCCTACATCTCCCAAACAGGATAGGTGTCCGTCTCGTCCCCCTGGCAGCCCAAGGCAAGGTGAGCGGCTGATTCCTGATCCTTTCCAGCCCATCTCGGAGCCCCTTTGAGCCTCCCAGGTTTGTGGCACAGGGCAGCATCGTGCTGCACTCCTCCGTCGCCTCTTCTGTCCTACCGCACCTCGCGGAGGCGATGCCTCCTGCCTCTGTGCCGGGCAGGCCTGTTTGTGTGTGTTTTAAACAAATCAATAGGCGGCTTTCAAGCAGGATGTAGCTCAGCAGGATGTAGCTCAGCAGCTCCAGAGCTGCTGTGGAACGGGTGCACAGGCTGCAGCGCCTCATTTTTGCACCTTCTTTTGGTAATGTTTTCGGTAAATATCGACTGTAAAGAAATCACACTTTTCAGCTTTATGAGAGGTGAGCAGTACATTGTTACTACATCAAGAGAAAATTTCTCTTTGGCTCGGTGTGAGATGGCTGCTTTGTTTTCAAAGCTCTTTAAACAGGGGTCTGCTGTTCCTGTTTTTGATCAGCTACGTTGTTCGGAGGGAAACCTATAATATCCTTTCATTCTTTTTCTCAGTGCCAACCCAGTTCACAAACTCATCTATTTCACACCTTCTAAAGAGCACGAGAATAGTCTGCAAAGCAGCTGCCTTACTCATTTCTGATAAGAAAGGTTACGAGGACTGTGCTTCCTTGTGCGATTGTGGCACCTTTGGGGGGGTTTCCTGTGTAAATGAAACCTCGGTGCAGCTGTGCTCACAGCAGCCTGGCTCGGGGAGGGGAGGGCTTTGCTCGAGTTCTTTTTCTTTTAAAATCTCTGCTCAGAACGTGTAAGGTCATGGCTAAAGCAATGGTAATATGCACCCTTTTGGCCTGTGAATTCAAGGCATTTAAAGCTAATATGTGAACAGGAATACACTTCCAGATGAGTATTCCTAGGCTGCTTGGTTGCCATTATATATGATGACGTGAAATGTCAGGAGGGATAATAATCCTCCGTACTGGGTGTGTTGTAGCTGCTGAATTTCAGCCTTCGTTTAATTTAGTTTTAAAAAATCTAAATGTACAGTTAGTGAGAAGTAGATACAAATATCCACAGATATTGGGCTTTTTGGCATCTCCAAGGAGAAGGCTCGTGGTCTGTAACAACTTGAACTGTGCAGTTGTACCGAGCATCCTGCCTGGCAAGGAGAAGGTGCTTCAGGTGTGCTGGGCGAGCACGATGCCTGGCTTGCCCCCTCCTGCCTTCCTCGCCAGTCTGAACCGCTCCTTCGGCAGCTCTTTTGGTGGGGAGCCCTTCTCTTCACGGCAGGCGTCCGCCCACCGCACGGTCGTGCCAGCCACGCGCAGCGTGAGCCTCTCTGCAGCCGTTCCCAAGGCAGGGGGCTCCTGCGCGGGAGCTGCTCCCTGTGAGGCAGAAGCTAAGGCAGGACCAGCGTGTGCGGCATCGCACCGATGAAACTGGCACCAGCGAGACCACGGTGAGACCTAAGGTCCGTCCTGGCCGCTCCAGAACTTTGACAGCTCTGTCGTATGACATGGCTTGTAGCCTTCCCTGCCGGCAGTTTTGATTCTCTGTGCTTTTGTTTCCCAGTAATTGCAATTCCCTGACAGAAAGTTGGGTTCTGGTGCTGTGGTTAACTGCAGAGGTGCTCAGAACGTGGCCCTAGCACCAAAACAAGGTGGTAGGATAGCTACTGAGCTTTAGGAATAATTCTCTTCTCAGTTCTGGGGAGCAAGACACAGGAGTCACGTGCATCGGATACACCAGAGGACATGGGCTTAGTTGTCTGGACATCAGCTATCTGTGTCTTCCTGTTACCTGAACTTGGGCCGTATATCCCCATATCTGTTAATTAAATGGGAAATACTTGCGATTTCAAGAACCTCAACTATCTGAATTCATTCACCTCTCCCTGGGCTGCCTGGATAATTGATGTGATAATTTGTTTCATATATTATTAATGACCAAGCATACTCTGAGGGCCAGGGGTTTGCAGGAGAAGGGATGGAGCTGCCGGGAAAGAGGCTGCTACGAGCCCACAGGACGATGTTGTTTCGCATGGATCTTGTCATGCTAGGTCCTTCAGTGCACTTTGCTAAAGCTATAAAAAGGCTGGTATTTTGTAATTGATATTAGCAGTATGAATGGGCATTTGAAGTCTCTGCTACTTTTTTGGCCAGCGTGTAAAATGCGGCAAATGGTTTTGGCACTCGGTGCTTTCAATAAATCACTCTGAAGAGGCCTACATGTTAGTGGTGTTCCACAGCTCCATTCCGAAAACGTTATTAAAGTAAAGTTGTAGTAATAAGAAATGATTTAAAACAAGTGGCAGGAACCTCCGTACATACTGATCTAGCCAAATGCCCAAAATGCACCTAAAGCAGCTGATCAGAATTTGTTTTTAAGGTCAGCTGCGTTCTCGTTACAGTGGTAGCACCTTTTGGGTACGAATAAGGGGAAGGAGCTGATTTCTTTGGTTTGATTTCAGATGCACCAGATGATGCATGCCTGGCCACTTTTAATGTTTAGTGTACAGCCCTAGTTCCTGGAAACAGTGATTAGGACAGGACCTCATGTGTCTCTTAATTGCTGGGGGGAATCCCAAGGCAAATCAATTACAGACAGCATACTTGGAAACCAAAAAGAAAGCAAAAAGAATCCAGCAGTGTTTTTTTTAATCATCTCATCAATCTTAAGACGACCATGTGATTTTGCAGCCCTGACTCCTAATTTGCAGTATTTGCAAAAAGAAACAGTTTTGTAATACAGACATTGTCCTGTACCTGAGGATGTTGCAGTGTTCGCTTTAATTCCATCAGAAATGGCTCATTGTAACTTCTGAAGATAATCGTTCATTTTTGGCCCACAGCAACACCTGTGTGGATCTCTCTAACAAAAGAACTGTGTGGAACCGGCATCGCCACCGTGCCATCCCACTCAGCCTTGGAGGGACTGCAAATACTGGGCAGGCAACAAGGGAAGGTGATCTGGGAGAGTGGTCCATCTTCCTTGGGCACCTTCATATTTCTTTGGCAACTTTGCACCAGGAGCGAGCTGTTTGGAGGACATCTACCATTTCCAAAAAGCATGGGTGCTTGTCTAAAAATGGCAACATTCCCCAAAGCTGTGAATCACTGAGATGCCTGCAACAAGCTTGTAGAGTAATGAGGTTAAAACTTGACATCTTACAAATGTGTTCAAAGTAATGTTGAACCAGATGTTTTGCTTAGTGAGCATTCTGGAGTTGTAAACCTCCACACCGCACTGGGGGTGGAGGCTGCTGAGATTTTTTCTGGTATGACAGAGCAATGTGCTGCTGAGGGAAATTCATGAAGAAGTCGTACGTGTCCAGTTGTGCAGTGCCTTCAGCTGGACCATGGGAGTCGTTCACTTCTGGAAAACAGCAGGGCTCACGTAGCTGGAATGCTGGGAGAAAAGGCGGAGAGCTGTTTGGGGAGATCAAGTGGTAAGAGGACTCCTGGAGAAATTGCTGTCAGGAGTTGTTCCACTCTTACTGCGATCAGGTTCTGTTCGGCTCCTGTGCCTGCATGTTGCTCCCTGTTGCTGAGTGCTGCTCTGGTCTTCCCCCCCCTTGGCTAAGTGGCACTCCTTCGTTGCAGAGAGCCGTTCCAGCACCAGATCTCCCTTCTGAAATAGTACTAGGCTAATCATACCCTAAAGCACTTTGTATCTCCACAGAAGCTACAAGATGCTAGCAAGCCAAGTCTGTTTTGGTCCTTTGGAACAGCACTAGAAATTCAGCACTGCTGTACTGCTTACTTTTGCTCCCTCTTCCTAATTAAGGTGAAAATAAATGTCCTGAAACTGGAAAGCCTCATCTGCCTGCAAGTAGTCTGCCTTCTGTTTATCAGATCAAGACTTCTCTCAATTTCCCATTTATTTTCATCTATTAAGCTTTTAGAACTTTATTATTATTATTTTAGTGAGGCAAAATGAAGTATAATACAAAAGTGTGATGTCTTGAGCTCCTTCTCTGGGGAGGAAAACTTCAAAGTTTTTGTGTGTGTATATTACAAAGAACTGGAAATCCCTTTCTTGACTTGTGTGTACAATATCTGAGGCAACCCTGTGATTTGATTCAAGCACAATTTTTTACGGTTTACTGTTTAATTTAAAAGAGTGTGGTATGAATTACATTACTGGTGAAAAATGAGCTTTTGTTGAGATAAATGCTTGCCATCGTCTTGAAAGTCTTCTTCTGTTTTGACATTTTTACTTTGTGTTCCTCTGTGTGGTGATTTGATGTCACTGTGCGAGCTGTGCTCGTTGCCCTCCAAGAGCATGGGGCCGGGGGGGCTGAGTGGAGAGGAACACCGGGGGGGGATTGGTATCACGCATCAACAGGAATTAGTGGTGGCAGCACCTTCCTGGACGTCCTGTGTTACTGAGGGTTGCCTTTTGGGTACTAAAACTGCACCCCTGCAGCAGGACTATCTGCGGCGGTACGGCCAGGAGGAGCGGAGCAGAGCCGCGAGCGGTCCTTCTCAAGAGTCCTCGGCCTCCCTGCTGTCCCTTCGCACAGAGCTTGCCCTGCCCTGCGGTCGGTGCGGCTCCTGAAACACCGCGGTGCCCGCTGCACCACGGCACGCCGCTCGGCGGAGCAGGAGATGCTTTCGTCAAGATCCCATTCGCGAGCGCTGCGCACGGCGTAGCACCGAGCCATTGCCGCGGCTGCTGGGTTCTCTGCGAGGCTTTGCGTGTGCAGCCAGGCCTGACGCACGTTCAGCTGGGGCGAGTCTGCTGCGCTCCAAAGGCATCGATGGGGCTGTGGTTCCGCAGAGCTTTCATCCTTGCGCGGGGCTGACCGACACGTAGGAAATGCTCACTGGCTGTTTTGGGCTGGTTCACGCAACAGCAGTTAGTAACGGGCAGGCCTTCAAAAGGCTCTGATTCAAATACGCTCAAGAAATTCAGGCTCCCAAAGCCTGTGCGAGCTCTCCGGACTCCTGTGCTTTGGAAATCGAACAGGACGTTTTGGTGGAACAGCCTTGTTTCCTGTGAGCTCTCCTGTTTTTTAGGCGCGGCGCAAACAAGAGCGAGAAGGTTGTTTTCCCGTGACAGGAGCATGTCTCAGGAACAGCCTCCCCGCACTCACCCGCGATTTTCCTTCAGGTCCCTCCTGCAGCTGGGCAGTACGGCAGCGTGACAGCAGGTTCAGAAACGCGTACGCCAGTGGAAGACCCTCTGTTCTGCTACGAAGCCGATTGCCCTCCGGTGGTGTGCTGCGCCCGCTGTCCCCGTGCTCTCCGGCCTGGTCACCCCGCACACGTGGTACCCTGGGTGCTGGCGGGGCTGCAGGGTGCTTCTTTCACAGAAGGAGATCCCTGAAGATTTCTTTTCGTCTTCTCTGAGCTCCCCCAGCGTTTGAGCAGCTTGGGGGCTCGGCACAGACCCCCGGTGTCTGCGCGCTGCTGCGCCGCTGGAAGTCTTCGTGCTACAGGGATGCTCCTGAGGATGGTCGTACGGGCAGCCTGCAGAGCTGGAAAGCCGGCCACCGGTGAATTATGTTTTCTGATCCTGTGATCATTTAATAGCACTTAGAATTTTGCTCCCAGGAGAGGTCCCTGAAGTGTTACATGCGTGCCTGTGGTATGTGGGCTTGCAGAAGGGTCTTTAAGGTGAGGGTCTAAGTAGAGAGGGAGACACTTGTGAATTAACGCACAGGCAGAGGCTCTAGAGGAACAGTATTTTCTCCAGTCCTCACCCTCCTTATCACTGTTTTGGTCTGGATGGGGAGCTGGCTGTAAGCTGGAGGACCTTGTGCTTGGACAAACCGTTTGCTGTGTGCCACGTAACGCGGTTCTCCCTGAGCACAGAGCTTCTCCTGTGGCCGAGCTGGGGGAGCAAACCAGTTGGGTTTGGCTCAGCTGCTCATCCCATCAGTTTCCAGTACTATGACCTGTTTCATCTGACACGTTTCTCATTAACTCTCTGTCAAATCACCAGGAAGCCTGGTTAATTGCAGGCAGAGTGCTGAATTTATGAGTTCATCTAGGCTTCGTGTCTACACATTGACAGAGGTGTTTCTCTGGATGAAATCTTTTTCTCTTCATTTTGTGGCAAGAATGGACTTTCTGTTTCAGTTACTTCAGAAAGTCATAAATTGTAGCAGTCCCTCCCTCCCCTTTATTTAAAAGAAACACAACAAAACTTCATGGCAACAGTTTATTGCTCTAAATCAGCTTGTGGGTCATTAAAGCAAAAAGAAAAAAAAAAGGAAAAAAATCTCCCTCGAACTCCTGCCAAATAAAATGTGTACATCAGCCAAACTGTCAAAGGCAGATCCTGCAACTATGGGATGAGAAGGTTTATTACACTTTCAGCTTCTGGGGAGGGATGTTATAGCAACAGGACGCTGGGTCACTGATGGCAAACTCATGGTTGCTTCGTTTCTTCATGCACACTAGGAATCCATTAAGCTAACTGACGACAGATCCCTAGGCATTCCAGTCCTACAGCACACCTCTGCGGAGGCCAAACGTTGGACGCTGCCCATTAAAACGTGAAAGAAACAACCCAACAGAGAGCCCACAAATTAGAGAAGCAGGAAACCTCAAATGATGTGCAAAAAAAATTGTTCAAGAGAATTTTTCCATAACTTTTGCTTCATAACTCAGCATTTCTGATCTTAATAAATTATGAGACAGAGTCTTTGTAAGATCAATGAGCCCTTTGGATTCAAATCCTGAATGCTGTTCAGCAGAAAGCAGATGAAGCTGCAAAGCGAGTCCTGGAACATGACAACAATTTCCTTTTGGCTGGATAAAGATGAGTCTGAACCACAACCACAGCCAGCATTCTGGGTCTGGGTCCAAAATTCATGTCTCTGCAACGGGCCAGTTTAAAACCTTTTAATCCAAGTGAACATGAAGGTGCATTTGTTTTAACCAAGTCGACTGGAGAGGAGAAGGATGGGGACTTTGGAGTGGGAAAAAAGACATCCTTCTGTGAAAAGATAGCAAATGTCTCAGCAAAACAAAATCATGGCACTGTTATCAGCCAGGAAGCGGAGCTGAGAATGAACTTGGGTGAACTGTTGGATGTGAAGACAAAAGTGCAGGGAGGTGCTTTGGGTTAATAAATCCAATGTACGCCCTGAACTTGCCATCTGCAGCAGAGGGAAGGGGAGAAAAGATGAACTTAGTTTGACATGGTCAATGAAGAGAAAAGCAATGAGAACTCCATGATAAGGTATTGGATGGATGGGGTAAAATGGAAGGCTGGTCAGCGGGAGATGAGGCAATGGAAGTGCTCTGGCAGTGATGGATTTTATGAGAATGCCCACAGGCTGCAATCCAGATGAAAGCTTATTTTTCCAACAGATCTACATGCGTATGTCTGTCTGTCCCAGACCGCCTCGAGTTTAGCTTAGGGAAAAGGCGAGACAGCCAAGTGTGTTCTTGCCCTGAGCACGGCTTTGTGGGGCAGTGATGCTGCAGTTCAGGTTGTGGATACTCAAGATGGTAACGTGTGTTGTCCTGAAACTGACTGCAACACCGAGAGACAATGGGGTTTGATTTGTGAAAATATTGCCGATTAATAATTTTAAATTTCTTTTCCTTTTCCCTTCCCTACCCTTACTCTTCCCCCTTTCTTCTTTTTCATGTTCTCTGATAATTTCTTTTAATGCCTGAGCCAAATTATCCCTCCGAGATACCTCTGTACAACCTCACTGATTTCAGAGCTGGTCTGAGCACAGGGAGCAAGCCGAAGTACAACTATGATTTCAGCTCCACCAGCTCTGATTCCTGCTAATTCCACGTGTGGTTTTCTGGTTCGGTTTTGTTTTGTTTTCTCTGTGGCATCTTTTTGTTGCTGCTGGTGCCGAATATCTGGCGTTGGCATTAACCTGTTCAGGAGAGCAGGGGTATCTATGGGCAAGTGGTCTTATGGTTAAAGCAACAGACTCGTCCTTGACAGAGATGGACTTAGTGCTGGTCTTGGTGGGTGACGAGGTGCTTTAGTAGAGCCAGATGTGGCTGTTCTATCGAGTCCATCCCCAAGCAGGTGGCTGTGGTGACTTGAGCCTTCCAGCAGTCTACCGCAGGATGAATCCCCCTGTGCTTTCGTTTGCTGTCTTTAAATTACCCCTAGATAATGCCCTCTTCCTCTGCCTCCCTTTTTGTTCTGCATTTGGACTTCTTTGGACCATCGGTTGTCTCTTAGTGCTGGCCATGCTTCTTCTAAGAAACACACACAAAGGAATCACTTATGTGCATTCCAAAAACAAGACTTCAAACAGAAAATATTTTTTGTTACTGACAGTGACTTGTAAACAGTTGGTTTGAAGAATTTCGGCAGAGGAAATTTCTGATTTCCTTCTGGTCTAAACTGGAAGAAGATGTGGTAAAAGGTTTCAGTTTGTTTTCTGGAGATTTTTAAGGTGGGGGAAAGAGGGACTTAACTATTCTGTGAAAATTATTCTGTGTGGGCACATGTTTGGCAGAGGTAAAATTACATACCACAGATAGTAATTTGCGATTACTGTTGGATTTTTCAGTATTTTTAAATTATGATGTAAATTTCATATAGAACATCAAAAAAGCGCGCGTGTGTGACCTTGGTCTTATTTGAGGTGTCAACCACAAGAAGCTGAACCAGCAGCACTTTGTTTGAGCAGGTGGTTATACCTACTGTATCTCACCACGTCTGAGAAAAAGCGTCCTTTTCTGACAGTTTGACACTTTGTTGGACAAATATTGAAACATCCTAGAAAATTAGCATTTAAGGTATCCACCAGCCTTGGAGATACCACCTCAATGTCTTACTTCAGTGACAGGAGAAAGTCAGATACTATGTGTTTGCAAATACTGACATTTTTATGTAAGAGTTGTCATTTAAAGGCAGGATTTATAAGAGTAGCCTGTATTCTTGCAGGTAGTATTTTGCTTTTATTTTTGTAGCTGTTATAAATTACAAGTAACTAATGCATACCTAACTGCCAGGGACTACATAACTAGTAGTTAAACCTACATCTACTTTTGCTTGCTGCAGGATCAGGGATGCACAGGAAAAAGAATGCTATTAATCAGGCAGATGATGTTCCTTGAAAATTAGAAAGCAAGATAAATCTAGACTTGCAAGGGTTTGCAGCAGGTAAAACTGTAGACTGTCCGTTCTGAGCCACTTTGCTCACGTTATTACAGACTCTTGTGACTGATTTTTAATCCCTCCTGATGAACATTTCTTCCTTGGAACTGGTAGGCGGGTCAGAGTGCAGCACACAGAAGAAGTGAAAGCCCAGGTCAGGTCTCTCTGGTGTGCGGGTTCAAGTGAGTTTCTGCTTCCACTGTGTCTGGCAGTGCGGGTGGCAGAGGAATCCCAGCGGTCCCTGGGCTTGCGGCCCTTCGTGGCAGAGCGGTTCGAACGCACAGGAGGAGGTGCTTGCGGGGTGAGGACTTGATCCCGCCTGTCCTGGCTCCCTCCTCAGTGGCTGAATTGCGGGCTCAGTATTCCCAGTCCTTATGCTGCTAGGTGGTGATGCTCCATGATCTAGGGACGTCTGCTGTTTCAGGTTGGTCTGTGGCCTCTCATCAGTGGTCTGCGCGCAGGCTTCCAGCCCATTGCAACTGCAAAGTGAAAATGCGTTAGCAGAAGTCCTAGGAAATTCACTAGGAATAATAATTTTATTAATGTATGTAATGGGAGAGGAGAACTTGTGTAATTACTTCACTGTGGTTCAGCTGGCAAGTGATAACTTGTTGCTGCTGAACAAGTGTATTGCTTGTAATAATCTGTCCACTCTCTTCTGCCTCTGTAACAGTCATTTTGTTTTCCAGCTGTTTTCAAAGGTTCCGTATTGAAAATGAGGAAAGCTTGCCATAGCGTAAGGGATAGCAGCATGCAAAATGCCATTCAGTGACGCTGCTGGGCCTTGGTTCATGAGACTTTGTTTTATTTGTGGAGTACAGTGAGTGTGTGTGAAAAACAGGGCCTTAAGTTCTCAGGGTTTATAGAAACTCATTTTTTCTCATTTTGATCTGTGAGATTTCACACCCCCAGTTTGGGTGTTAAAGCTCCACTCAGATGAAACCACAGAGTTTCAGGTGATTTCTAGCTAAGACAGGACCTCACTCTGAAGCAGAGCTGTCAAGCCTTGTGCAGGGGGCCTGCAAAGCACTTGGTGAATTTGAGCTGAATTCTGTTTTTTTCCAGAGCTATCTGAAGTATCTGCAACCAAACAATACTAGAATATGTAAGAGGGCACCTGCAACATACAGCTATAAAATAAAATGGACTTTTTGTGTAGTCCTGGAGTTTGCCATCTTGTTTTCCTGGGCTGGCGTTTGCGCTGATTGCTGCTGTGCAAATTAATGGAACTGGGAGGTTAGTGGGGTGCTGCTTATGCAAACTATTAAAAACCATATGCTATATACATAGCATAGAACATTGACGGTTCATCTTGGTTTTGAGTTCCAAACGATTTCCGTAGGAGCTGCGATCACTTGCTGTCTAGGTGTGTCTCCCCCACAGGTGCTGGCTTGGCTACTCAACGTCTTGAGCTAATTTGGGGTCAGGAAGGCCAAGACAAGAGCTTTAATCTTAACGCCAGTCAACAGCTTTAGTCAACCTCCATGTTCCTAGAAGTTCCCTGAGATAAAACAGAAGTTACTGTTATTTTAGCTTGAAATTCAGTAGAGTTGTTCAACCCCCCTTAAGAACACTTTTTTTTTTTCATTTTTCCTTGCAAAGTCCGAACTACCTTAATCAGCTTCCTCTGACGTTACTGCCTTGTATCAGGCCTTTACAATTACGAGTAGAGCTAAAGGGGAGGTAAAACAAGGGCAGCTAGAAAGTAGCAGGTATTGAGAAAGTCTCGTTAGGGAAGATCGGGGCTTTCGCGTGGTCTCACTTCCTCTCCGAGTCACGGGAGAGCATGCATCAGGTCAGGGGAAAGATGCCTGGATCGATGGGCAAGGAACCTGGGACTGGGAGAAAAAAGTGTGAGGACTGAACGTCAGGGCTGCTTTCAGAGGCAGGGCTGGATGACTTGGAACAAACTGGTGGCATGGGGTGACATTTTGGGAAATGGGCAAGAGATTTGTGCTTACTCTCCAGAAGATGCCACTTACCCTTTCCTCTGCCCCAAAGCCTGCGAGCGTCCGGGCAGAGCCTGAGAGCTGCAGGCGCGGGGCAGCCCCGCGGGGCCCCCGCAGCGCCGGCCGCGTGCGCGAGGTGCGCGGGGAGGGGTCGCGGCTGCTCTGACAGCGATGCAGAACGAGGCAGAAGTGAATTTACTCACACAACTTTTATAAGACTGCCAGCAGGAAACGTGTCGCGATGCAGCGTTGCTTCGTGCGTTGCCCATCGCTTTTCACAGGGGAGCGCTCTTCTATTTGCAGCCACTCTGCTCTCGGAGCTAATCCGGGCACTGTGGCAAAGGACATTGCCTCTGCAACTCCTGTTTTATTTATTCAGGAAGCTGGAATGTGAGGAATGAACAAGGCAGGGCTTTCTGGAAGGAGGAGGAGGATGTTTCGTGGCCAAGACAGTTGAATTGAAAACTTAACTTAGTCGCTATTTCTGCTGCTGTGCCCTGAGGAAGTCATTGAAGGCAAATTTGCCTGAAATGGCCACTAATTACATGCTCCTCGTTATCTCTGTCTGAATGCCCAGCTTGAGACCTGGGCATGTGCTCTGCAGAGCGACCGTGTGCTCACTGCTCCGTCAGCGCCAGGTGTGGCTCGGCTCAAGTGCACAACACGGGAATTAACCTGAAAAATGGGCTGGGGCAGCTCCAGAGGAACATGGAAAAATACCTCAGGTGTTCAGCGTTCGCCTCTGCATCTTACTTCTTGGGCTGTAAAACAAGTTTATGGAGAACCCCTCACGAGTGTGTTACAAGCACAACTGCAGTGGCTGTGAAGCACTCGGGTATTTTCACGAGCACCACTGAAAAACCTGTGCCAGGCCTGACGTGTTAAATAAAGCACGGTATCACTGCCTGAGCGGTAAGGAGAAAGAAAAGGCCCGAGTATGCACTCGCTGAACGAGCACGGAAAGACGCCTGTGAGCTCCGTGCGCGAGCCTGGCTTTGCAGTCGGAGCGCAGCGCGTGTGCAGGAGGGAGCTTAGCTGAGGCACGTGGGCAGCCTGCGTGCTCCGTGTTGAAACACATCGTATTGGTTTAAAATATTTCTGTGCATTTTTCTAATACAGCTTGGCCTTCTGTGCTTTGCTGTTAGCAAAGACAGAGCCTGTCCATTTAGCTAAATCTGCTAAGTCTAAGCAACAGCCGGAGTATTCCCAAGCAGGGTATGACTGAAGCTGAACACAGGGAGGGTTGTTCCTCTCACCGGTCTCACCATCTAAACACTTATTCTGGGAGAAAATCTGGTGGTTTGCTGAAGCTTCAGTGCCATGGATAGGAATAAGAATAGGAAGGAATAAGCAAAGAACTGATGACGTGATTTTCCCTTTGTCCATTTTAATACAATTAGCTTGAGATCGATGGTTAGTGCTGGAGGTGGGGGAGCTGGGCACATCTGTCGGGCGGGCACAGAAAGTGGGGACCTCCGGGTGTGCTTGGGGACCTCCGGGTGTGCTCAGGAACCTCTGGGTGGTACTTGGGGACCTCTGGGTGATGCTTGGAGACATCCACGTGGTGCTCAGGGACCTCTGGGCGTGCTTGGAGCCGTGTGGCGTGGCCAGCTTGGGCGCGGGATGGAGGGTGCCAAGCCCGTGCTGGCACCACGGGCACTCGGAGCACAGAGCAAGGTTCTCAGCTGGCAACATCACTCCAAGATCTTCACCTGGCCTCATACCTCACTTGTTGCTGCCATTGCTGTTTTTTCATTTTTCATTTCCTTGTCTTACTTTCTCCTTTTGCTCCGTCTTGAAATAGGTGGGAAAATATTATCGTATCCCTTGAGATTCTGAGAGAATTAATTGCCAGTAAAAGCATGCTAAGAGCTTTTGATGACTGAAGTAATTTGCAATGACACAGGGTCCAGTAGGGGAGGAGGGAAGTCTGAGTCTAAAGAAGAAAGGAGTTTCTGTAATAAGGAGGCCCACTAGGGAGCTGAATACAGCTGGTCACACTCGGGTCTGGAAGGGCTTTTCTTCATCTTGGTGGTGTCCTGCGTAATTTTTGGAGTATGCTTTTTTTGAAGTGAGTTGTGAAATGAATCACCATAAACATCGGCATGGAATGCAGAGCATCTTTTTCTATTTCTGCTTTGCCAAACCTTGCTATCCTAAGAAAGAAAAAGCTTTAAGTCTCTTCCTGGAGAAGAGGGGTTTTCTTTAGATGACAGCCCTTTAACTAACTTTTTTTCACGTTTGGACATTTAAGTATTTTTGAGGGTTTTTATTTGGAAGGATTGATCTTTTGCACACCAGCCAAATTTTAACTCACCTTCCACACAGCTCATCTAGCGTCAGAGAATTTCTGCAGCGTCGTAATTATATAAATTGAGGTATCATTTGTTATAGCATTTCTTAAAATGTAATTTCACAGCATTGTGGAAAGTGACCTGCTCTGAAGCTTTACTGAAAATAATGAATGTTATTTTTTGTTTATAATAAAAGTGTTCCTGCATGAAAGGATAAAATAGATAGCGTGAAGATGGAGCAGTTTAAGGGCCTTGTCATTGAAACGAGTGCAGTTCAGAGAAGTTGATCTGTTTTGATTATTTAAGCTGATGTGGATGCTAGAATAGTGCTTTTGTCTACATAACAATTGTAGTCCTGAGCCTGTTATTCATGGAGAACTCTGATATAGGTCCTTGGAGGTTCTTCTAGCTGGGAACTTCTGATTATGGCTGAAGAGCTGATTTTAGCCTTGTCATGTCTTCATTAATTCTACATGCCAACCAGCTTTCTCCTTGCTATTTCTTGTTGGGAATCCTGCACTACAAATAATTCTCCTTTCTTTCTTCTTCTGTAGCTGTCATTTGATATCTGATGACCCATGTATTCCTTCCTCCTGTTCTTCTACAGATTGCTGATGACCTGGGAAATGAGAAATTCTGTATTGATGCTAGCCAAAGCGGAGCTGGGAACTGGCTGAAATACATCCGCGTGGCCTGTTCCTGTGATGAGCAGAACCTCGCCGTGTGTCACATCAACGACCAGGTAATGACTGTGGCAGTGACTGAGTTGCTGTGTTCACCTCGCCACTTCTGCGGGTTGCTCGGAGGATGGTGAGCAGCGGCAGCGCCGAGCGGAAGTGGCTGCGGCGCTCATCCGCGCGGCAGCTCTGCCGCGGTGCCCATAATGTGAGCTTTCTGAAACCCCTGCGCTCGCGCCGTCCTCAGGCCTCGACTCCTCTCGTGGTGGGGAAGATTGTGTGAAATGTTAACGCCTGCTGTGAAACGTAGGTTATGTTAATGAAGCACAACTAAGGCAAATGGAAACCAGTGCTGGTACTTCGTTGCCATCAAAACTGCAGAAAGTTCGTGCCGCAGGTTGTCAGTGTTGGGCAGAGCGCGCGACTCCAGGCTGTGAACGCAGGTTTTGTCTGTATTTAAGAGGGGATGGGAGGGGGAGATGGTCTGGGAGTCTGCAGAGAAAACAGTGAAAACGTTAACAGGCACATTAGAGAAATGCTGGTAGAGCAGGCGTGCGCGTGTGGGAGGGACATCATTAATTTTAATTTAATGTTTTGATAGTGTTAGTCCCAAAGACGCAATAACCTTTCCTCTCTGTGCAGTTGACAGGGTATACCAGGGATTAAATACCTATTGTTTGTGAAGTTGTTTGAAACTTAAAACCAAAAATGGATTCAAGACGAGCAGTCCAAGCTGGGAATTTCACAAACCGCAAATCGATAAGTTACTGGTTCAGACCTAACTTAAATGAGAAATGCAGTCATAATGTTATTACCAGCTAGCAAACAGGAGGCCTATTTGGATGCATGCAAAAAAGAGCTGAGGATGGAAAAATAAACTTCTAACAAAAGCAATAAAAAATCTGTAGCTGACAGGGACGCTGGAGTGAATCTGAAGTAAGCCAGCTCACGTAAAATGAGAATAGGTCAGGTTGTGCTGAAATGTTAGCCCGCTTTGTGAACTTAGTTCCTGTTCTAAAATGTTTTTAAGTAATTTAACTTTGGATGCAGGAAAAAAATACAAAAATATCACAAATGTTCATAACTCAAGCAATCTAGAGGAGGTTGAGGCACAGAGCTCTAAATTTCAGCCCGCCTAGTTGAAATGAACTGCTGATTGCTTCAGTGCCCACTCACCACGACTCACAAGTGCTCTTACAGCAAGGAGCCCTCCAACCAAGAGCCAACATTTATCATCAGCTCCTCGTCTTACACCGTGAGCGGCGAGGGGCTCTCCGTGGCGCACACGGGGCTGGCTCCTGCATCTCGGTTTCACAGAATGACAGGGTCGGTATCTCGGGGGTCCTTACGTGCCCCCTCACCTATTAGCTCGGTCTTGTACAGCCCTTCGTTCTGCGCAGAGAAGGCTGGCGTGTGCAGGAGGCTGCGAGGGCCTGGCCTCCTTGCTGGGCCTCCTGCAGGTCACCGGCACAGAACCGTTGGGCTGCGTGGTCCCTTCTGGGCTGCTGTAAGGACCAGCAGCACCGCTGCTGCTGCGTACGCTATCTCGCGCTTTCCAGTGCTTTGTGCGTAACTATGGCTGTGTCCCGTCAGATACGGCCACTTTTTGGCTGCACAGGACAGTTTTGCTCAGTGGTCTGTTCTTTTTAGACTTTTTGCCTAGCGTTCGTCCTTGCTAAAGGGCGATGAATCTGTTACTGAGAATTTTTACCAGTAGAAAACCACGAATATTGAAGGGAAGAGAACAAAAAATATTTTTAATTTGGGTTTCTTAAAAAAAATCTTAGAGCCGGGAAAGAAAAGAAGTAGGTATGTTGTTTTGGCATGAATTAACATTTCTTCTTTTTAAAATGTTAACTTGTAGGCTGCTGGCCCCTTCCAGGTTCTTACAAATTAAGGGTTACCTATACATATATAAATTTGCCAGAAACCTGAAGGCTGTATCACATTTTATTCTAAGCCCAGTCCACTGCATGTCTTTCTGTCGTTGTCCCTCATCTGGAGACTTTTGGTGGTGCATACTTTTAGTGCATGCAGCAATCTGATTGGAAAGAACAGCTGTTTATCATACAGTCATCTTCTTTCCTTTACTTTTTCTTTATACTGACCACTCTTTCACATCTTCTTAAAAAATAAACTCACTAAAACTTACAGAAAAGGGGGTGGGTAGCAGGCAAATGGTTTTTCAGAAGGAATAAAAAGGTGCAGAATATAATTAAACAGCAAAACATTCTCTCCCCCTCAGCCTTCTTTCCTGAAAGTGAGGAGTCTTAGGTCAGGCCAGCTGGTGGGAATGAGAAAATCCAGTATACGAAATGTGGCAGATGATGGTGAATGATATCTGGAGGCACTGGGTGCTTAGCTGGGGTAGGAGGAAAGGCAAAGTAAGGATGTACTTTTTCCTAAGCTGTTGATTATGAGAGCCGATGGACTTATTTGAATGGAGCAATATTTGGCGTGATCAGCAGCATGTTAATATCATGGTAGATTTTTCTGTTTTACTTATAGAGGAGAAGATTTAACCACGTTGGTTCTGAAATTTCCTACTCATTCCAAGTTTTCCTTCACCACCGCTACACAAAGCCAAGTCTCACGACTTTCCCTCTTGGAAACATTGTGGTGTTAGTTGATGGTTACTTCTTTTAGTGGAACTGATAATGATTCTTCTGGATCATGACGCTTCAAAGGATAAAGATGGCTGTGGGTGTACCTGTTGTCACGAAAACTAAGAGTGTGAGATGCCAATATAAACAGAGAAGAAAAATGTCAAACGCTCCTAAGCATGTATGTCTGTGAGCTGATATGTACTTTGATCAAATTCAGTGAACTCATAATTTGCAAGTAGTGCTGGTGCCTTTTGGATACCAGGCCCTGTATTTGAAACTTTAGACACTTAAAATAAAATTAATAGATTGCAAAATAAGTTCTTCATCCTGGCCAGAAGACACGCTGGTCTACTAAATAGCAAAGCAAAAGTGGCATACATTTTCAAAGATACTGAAGTTGGTAGAGCCACTGTGGTTAGACCTAGCTGGAGGTACAAAATGTTTTCACACCGCATTACTTTTTGTTTAGCTTATATCAATATGAGCTCCTTACTAAAAGAAAAGGGGGAGAGGTGTGTTTGTGGCCGGGGCCGTTGTGTGCTTTAAAAGTGAATGCCCACGTTTTGCCTGCGCAATATATTTAGCACAGTACATGTGTATTGGCTTCAGGCTTGCTTGTTGTGCACGATAACCCACGCAGAGCTCGTCCACGGGGAGAGTGGGCTGGGTGCCGGCGCTGCGAGCATCCTGCGGGTGAGAAGGCAGAGGTCTTCAGCCCTTACGAGAGTGACTCCTAAAGCCGGAAACCTGCTATAAACGTTGTTCAGCGTGACTAAGCATTGCTAGCTTCTGCCTAGCGTTATTGCTTAATGCTGTCGTTTCTAACTCTCTTTTTTAATGTCATGTTGTTAACAGGGTGCATTTGTTTCAATAATGGAGACTCAAAAAAATAGGGAGAAGGGGTGTATCTTTCCTCATCAAGAGGCATAAAGATTTGGTTTTTGTTTGTACATGTGCAAAGAAAAGAAAGGCCTTGCAGTAAAAGATTACCTACAAAATAACTAAGCAGCATTGTGCTGATGAGAGCCAGGACAAGCTTTTAATCAAAACCATTTGCTTTTCAGGAAAAAAATAAACATGTTTGCATGGGGAGATGGTCCTCTGCGCCTTTTTTTTTTTTTTCTTTTCACAAATAGACCACGTTCTGTTCTTTATGTTCCTGTAACTTGGGAACAATCCCAGGAATATCCAGAGAATTTTTCTGGATTTTTAATGAAGCATTTGACATCAGAATCTGGACCTCTGAATGTTTTTTTCAATGAACAGATTAAAATGCTGAGAGGTTAGAGAATTTCATTAACTATTTTTCGATCATGAAACTGATTTTCAAATGTAAAATAATGTAAGCCGGTTTTCTTTATATTTATTCTTACTTGATAGGTATTTGAAAAAACTAGAAGATCCTTGATTGACTGAGATGCTTGTGTTTCTAAAGGAGGGCTGGAAAAGGAGGGTAGAAAAATGAAACGATTTGCTAAATGCATCTGGAAAATGATACATGACTTCTGTTTTGTTTTTTCATGTTGCTGCTGCTGCCTTCATGGGGCAAATACTTCAGCAGTTTAGCTGTACTTATTCAGGAGACTGTAATATTAAACAGAGTATATGTAATAAATATAATAGCAATGAGCTTGCTTTCACTATGATAGCTGCTGCTTTTGTTTGTGTTACATATATTTTTAAAAAGGGCTAACAGGAGTTACAGTGCTGGAAAAAAATGGGCCTCTTTAATAAATCAATCTTGTATGTCTGTGTATATAATATAGATTTTTAAAATACATTTTTACATATATAATCTCGTACTGTGACTCTGTGTTCAGGATTCCTAGCTATGTAATACAGTGCCTTAAAAAGAGGAAATAAAATGCAAAGTGGCTTAGTGGAAACAAAGGGAAGGCTACTCCAAAGGAGGAAAACGGCTGAACAAAAGCAAAATGTGCAGTCCCATTTTGGTCAGAAATGCACGAGGCCAAACTTTTACGTATTTACTCCTCCTTGAGCCAGCCAGACACATAGAGAGGTCTGACGGTGGTCTTAGACGAACAGTAGGTAGAAATACTTGCCTTGTTATTTCATTGAATTTTTGGATAGTTAACTACTTGCAAGACAAGCAAAGCAGCAGCTTTTTAGCTCATTTTAAATTGTCTTTGTGCATCCCTTGTGTGGCACGCTGATGCAATTAGTGGGTGTGTTTTTTGATCTTTAGGTAAACACTGCAGCTGTTCTCTCAGTTCTCTAATGCTTTTTTGCCTGAAGTACAAACGTGTTACCGCACTGGAGCTAAGATAAATAGCAGACATAACTCATACAGCAGGTAAACAGTGCTGTTTCTTATGAAAGATACTTAAATAATGAGGTAATACGCGGGCATACGTTTCTCACTTGACGTGTTTCATCTCCATCTATTGCCCTGGTGTTGGAAACAGTTAAACAATTACCGCATTGTTTCTGAGCCGTGTCCGTCTGTCTCGGGAGCACTTTTTCTCAGAGAAAAGATGTACAGCTTGGGTTACTTTGTGCTCCGCTCCGAGGAGATCAGTGTGCTGCGGTTCTGCATTATCAATACTTTCCAGTAATTGTACCAATTTGCTTTGTTATACGCTGAGAAACGTTATAGCCAGAGCCAGCTTTCTGTGACACCCGGTTTGCAGCCACAGAAGTAGTTACAGGGCAGATCTGTGGATCAAGCCCAGATGGGAAAAAGATTCCCCTGTTTTTTCCTTTCCTTTTTTTCTTCTCTCTTTAATTCCCGGTGCCTAGAAACCAGAACCATTTTTATAAAAATAAAGAAATGTAGTATTCTCAAATCTCTATGGGAGCATTACCCAAAACTTAGTTACATTGTTGACTATTTTATGTTTAGATAAAACTAACTGATAACTAGGAGAGATTCCTGATTTAATATTTATTGGGTGCTCTTTTGTGGTGAGAAACAAGAAATGATAATGTGTGGAATTTTTATATAAATGACGAACATAAATTATATGAATGTAAATGTTGTGTTGGATGAGTAAATCCGATCTTTTTCAGTGCACAACAAATAAAAAAGGAAGGGAAACAGCAGTAGTTTTAATTAATTCAGACCATCAGTAACATGATTGCAAGATGAAGTTCATTATTATAATGAAACGTTTGATGAAATTAATGACTCCAGCAGAATCTAACTTTTCCCTGATAATTAATGAAGCTTATACTATACTTCTTGAAAGACTGTTGCAGAAATGTGTTTATATACAATAAGCTACTTTGTTCTAAAAACAAACAGGAGGGATAAAGGAGTTAAAGATGATGATGTAGAGGTAACATTAACCATTTAGTAGAGGTAATATTAACCATGTAGTATTATAATACTGAAGGATTTTTCCCATTTTAAATTCATGAAGGTATCTGTGAGGAACTAGGTAGACCTTTTAGATTTGGTTTGTATTTTAGTGCTGTTAGGTTTTGGATTACTAGCTGAAAGAGAAATATTCATTAATAGCTACATTGAGTTATTTTCTTATTTCTCTTGGGTAGATGCAAGTGATAGCATATTATGAGTTCGGTTTTACTGAGCCAAGCCCTAAGATCAGTGCTTATTCCTAGTCTTTTTTTTTTTTTTTCCAGGCAGGTTTGCCATTAAACTCCGTGTGGTTTAGTCCTGGGAAAAGCTTGTCTTGTTGAACAAGCAAGCAGGGAAGCGCAAATGAAAAAAGTAATGAGAAAAGAGAGAATTTTATGTCGTTTATTGTTTGCAGTGGAATCCGTAGAAATGTAACTTTCCAGTCTGTGCAAAACAGTTAAGTGCAATCTTTCAGAAGCGTGCTCAGCTCCTTACATCTGTACGTAAGCGTGTATCCGGCTGTCGTTGGGCACTGTTTGGGGTTCGTGCAGAGGCTCGCGCAGCAGAGCGCAGCGAGGTGCTCGGTCCCCTCCAGCAAACCGCACGAGCCCAGGTTTTGTGGTTGTGCCTGGGATGGCGGGCGTGCCGGAGGGGGTGGATGGGGGTCCCGCGGAAGGATTAGTTATACAACAGGGGGAAACTGTGGTGAAGATTATGCTAAGGACTCTGGCATGTGCAGGGAAGGGTTTCTGTTCAGTTTGGGATGTCGTGCAAAGTCACAAGCAGTTACATTTTATTTCTCTTCTTAAACACTTGGTATGGTGGCCGCATCACTGCTGTGGTTTGCAGCAGAGGTCTTACGGCCTTTTCTGTTGGGTCGTATCGCTCTGCTTGTGCACAAGATGTTAGTATCTCAATTAGCCGGCAGATGAAATTGCAGGGTGTTCGGAGCATGCTTAGGAGAGGATCAACACAGGCAGCCGGAGAGGTCAAATGCATCGCGCCGAACTTAGGTTATCAGAAGGGGGTTTCGTCGGGCGCCAGCCGCGAGGGCCGCGGTACGGCCGCC
>VXAL01014247.1:13214-64831 GCA_013399475.1 Chauna torquata | reverse complement strand
TGGGTCGCGGCGCGCCCGTGCTGCGCGGGCCGCGCCCCGGAGCCCCCCTGGCCCCCACCTGCGGCCGCGCCTGCGGGCGCCGGGTGAGAGCTGGGAGAGGGCGCGGGGGTCCGTTTCCCCGCGCTGACCCCGCGGGGCAGCAGCGCACCGCCGGATAGATAGCGACACTACAGATACGTGTACGCGTCCGCTTAAGTAACGTAGTATCTGGGGCGGCTTACTGGCTCGTGGTAAGTGGCAGCTTTTATGCGTGGTCGTACCGTGGACTGTTGATCTGTTGGGAGTTTTCTGAATTCAATCCGGAGAGAAAACCCCGCGGAGCAACCGGAGTCGCCTTCACCCCGGCAGCGCTGGCTCCTGGGCCACCGTGGGCACCTGCTGCTGCTGCTGCTTCGTGCAGAGGGGACTTGGACGCACGGCATGGTGTGGCGGTGCTATTAACACAGCACACACGGGCATTTAGCGGTTTTGTGTCTTTGTTCCCCATAAGCGGTAGATTGGCAGAGACTCAGTTGCAGCTAATTCAGGGAATAGTTCTGGGTAAATTCTAGTTAATATCCCAAAAAAGAATTTCATGCATTGCTACTAAAAGGAGTGCAAATAAAACTTTGCAGGTAGTGACCAATATCTGTTGAATTCCCATGGTATTATTTAGAAGAGGACGGGGTGCAGCATGCTCTAAAAGTTTGGAAAACTCCTGTGGGAGGCATGGAGGCTTGGGACGCACATAGTTGTGATCCTCCCCTTTGTCAGGTATGCAAAACTCGCATCCTGCTGCAGAACTCCTTCTGCTGCCGTTTTTCTTGGTTTTCCTTGCTGAGGTTTCTCACGAAGGGACCTCCCGGCTCCAGTTACTGAGCGCTGGCGCCCAGCACTGCTCTGGTGACCCACGAGCCACACGTGCATATGGACGCGGATTTGGGTGTCCGGCAGTGCAGGCAGCCAGCAAGCGCTCTGCCTGCTAACGCAAGCAAGCCGCTGTCAGCACACTCTTCCTCCCCGTGGACTTTGCCGTTTTGTTGCAAGGAATGAGGCCAGTGGGGTCCGCTCGCATGTCACCCATTTGTCACTGGACATGCGACTGTGGTTCCTGTTTGGTTTGGGCGTAGAGCAGTACAGACGAGTGCATGGTGTGTGGATGTGTAATGAGCAGTGCTATGAAAACACTGATGTGTTGGTGCCTTGCAGTCTTACACTTTGTTGCACCTTGGATGACATTGGTTTCTTTCTCATTGTAATTTTTTCCAAAGAAATGCATCTTTGGAGTAGAGTACATTGTGGACACCTACATAAGACCTAGATATCATTTAAACGATGTTCTATGCAGTTTAAATGGATTTTTAAGTGGTGCACACAGGTGGTATGAGGTCTCTGCCCTTGTCTTAGTTCTCTTTCCATTCCTGGTGTTGTTCTGCAGTGCAGCAGCAGAGATGCAGGAGGCGAGCAGTGTTGTACTCACCACATTTCAGAACGCACTGGTTCCGTTGTGAGGCAGTAAATGTCAGGGAGGATAAGCTGCTCACGTGGAATCGTTCAGATGCTGTCGTTAAGAGTCAGGTCCTCAGGTTCTAGGTGGGAGTAATCCACAAAATAACGGTGTGAAGGTATGCTAATTCCACTCTTTAATCATTAGGCCAGTTTCGGCTTAGAGAAGCAGAGGCTTAAATGCGTCAATTCCACCAGCTTAATCTTCCCTTTGCTATAAGAAATACACGAAGCTTAGAGGAGGCAGGAAAAACAATTGGAAGATTTTTGTGTAATTTGAGTGAGAGAAGCTGTTACTGTAAATACTACTTTATGGTCCAAATTGCATGAAACTGACATGCACAGAGTAAAAAAAAAAGGCAGAAAAAAGAGCTCTCAGTAGCAATTATGCAAATCAAGTGACAGCCTCCCCTATTAGATGGAATAATTTGAGTTATTGGTTAAAAATGTAAAATGCAAGTCTTTGCATATTTAACATGTCTCTCAATTTTTGTTTCTGATTCCCAGATCTATTATAAAGTTATTAAAGAAATTGAGCCAGGAGAAGAGCTCTTGGTGTATTTGAAGGAAGGTGGTTATTCACTTGGGAACATGGCGCCCAGCATGGAAGGTAAGGCCTTGTTTTGCTAGCTAGGACCTTTCTGCACCCCTCACCAGCCAACCTAGCAATGTTCAAGAACCTCAGTCAGTGCTGAACTGGGACAAAAACCTGACCTGGTGCCTGCCCCTTGTGCAGCTGTTCGTATTTTCTGCTTATTTACACTCTTTCTCATTGGTGAGAGTAGTCGTCTCAGTCAATGATAGCAAGCAAGTTTTATTAACCTCAAACCATGCAGCAGGTTCATTTACTTCTCATTGAGGAACATTGTGGTTTTGAATGTGATTGGAGGTGCCTTTTGAATCCCCAGGATCACTGTGTTTCTTTGGGTGCAATAAAAATATACCAGATCATTCCAAGGCTTGCAGAACACTGGTCGTTAGAGCTTTACATTACGTGGGGAAGGGGCCCGGGCGGGGAGTGGAAGAGTCATCACTAGCATTATTATTGCTAGAATAGACACCTCTGAAACACTGAACTGATGCAGTGAAGGGCAAAAGAATGATTATTTTTAAAAGAAAGCTCCCATTTTCATTACTGCAATGCCTGTCCTGCCTTGTAGCGAGTTGGTATTGCAGGACAAGGTGCACGGCTCAGGTAGGCTCGCTCAGGGAGAAGTTTCCTTGACTGCACGTCTCATGTGGAGCAATGTGACAGACTAAGCGTTACTCACTTCTTCATGTATTTTGCTCCAAATACCCTGCTGCTCATTACTGAAGTTCGTAATCACGCAGTCTATGTAAAAGACCTCTATGCTCTCCACGCTAAGTGTTTTCTAGTAAACAAGGGCAAGGAGCAATGTGCTAAGATTTTGGGTTTCTCTTATTACACTAGAACGGTGCTAAGTGAAATTCGACAGGACATATAGAGAGGGATGGACAAAGAAAAGAGTTTGTCCTTCTTCCTTTTTCATGGTGCACAAAGATGGCTGTAAAATACTTACCTTTTTAATAAAAAGAAAGAAGCATGAAGCTTCCTGCTTGCTATTCTGTTAGACTGTTGAAAGCTTTGGGTTCAATTTTAGTTTCACAGAAAAGAAGCATGTGGTGTTGGAGAGTAAGAATAGCCAGAATTCTTACAGTAAGAGTAACTGTCAAATTGAGGGCTCTGGGCAGGAAGTATGGACTGAGCGGGTTCCATAAGAGCCTGTTCTGAGGCAGCCAGGAGGAGCTTCCTGGGGACAGGTTGCTGCTCACCTGCTCTTTGAGGGTCCTTGCATGCTTCTCTGCAGTTGCTGGTGCTGGCGTTTGTCAGCAATGGGAGAGCAGACTAGCAGGACACATGGCCTGAAAAAATTTGGCAATCTGAGAATGTCTCTGGGATTTTTTTGTTTGTTAAAGTGCTGTTCTCAGCATCCATCTGACTCTGGCTAATGTTTGATGTCCCATCTCCTTCACTTCAAGTGACAGAGGCTGTCCTTACAAACACTCTGCAGTGGAAATGATCTCTTAGGAAAACTAAGGAAGATTTGCTACACCATTCCCAAAAATATTATAGAAACAAAGCAACAGCATAGGCATATCTAAAATAATAGAAAACGATACAAATTCTAATTTTAAAATGTTCATTTGCAAGACCAAATCTTTTTCTGAAATGAGTGCAAAACTCTATCATACTAGAGCAGTACTCAAACCTAACCTAATATGAAGTACATTGTGATCCGTAAGTGAAAATCAGCCCAGACTTGCAAAGTTCTGCTGTATTTTATGGGGTTCTTGGTTTCCTTTACATTTGGTGACAGTGAAAGTTAGGGAACAATGTAAAAGGTACATGAATTATCTCAAGTGAAGAGATTCTTGGGGCGTATTATTTAAATCTTTTTCTGTTCCTTCACTGAGTGTAGAACCTGTTTCAGATTTCTCATTATTATTTGATGACTAATTTCTACAAATACATTCTCATCTATCAGTCTTTTTTAAACTATTAGTTGGAAATATTGCTCTATATAATTAATTGCTGGAATTTGAGTTATTTCTCCTGAACATCCTACAACACATTTATTTTCTTTCACCTGTATATGAATAGAATTTTCAGATTCAGATTTTCAGTAAAACTCTCTAAGAGTATATATACGATATGCACAATTAGTCTGAAACACTTCTGAAAAACTGGATAGTTTGTGGATTAGTGCTCTTTATGAAGAGACAGTGCGGTAGCTGCTGTCTCACTGAGATGCCAGGTTTGGAATTATTTTTTCAGTACTCTCCCCACAAAGAAGTTAATCATTTTCTTGAGACCAACACACAGACGTGAATAATTCCTGTACTCACAACGATGGAGTAACACATACCTTTTTTGATGCCAGGGAGAAATCAGAAAGAAAATTCACCACTGTTTTGCATTTCTGTTTCTAACAGGCTTTTATTTGAACAAGCAAAAAGTGCTCCTTGTTTTCTGTCTTTGTCATTATGTAACATTTATCTGTATCTTCCTGGTAATGTCTAGTGCTTTTGCCACATAATTGCTTTCAAATTATAATAGGCCAACATTAAATATTTGACTTCTTAATACTTTTTACTTTCAGTAATGCTATCTTCCTGCTGCCTCGCACCCCCATTTTGATTCTGAATTAACAAGAAAGAAAATGCAAAATTGTTCCACACAAAGATAATTATCATAAAAATCTTTTATCCAAACCCCAGCCAAACACAGCAGACCCCTTATCACTGCAGGAATTTTGAGTAGGGCACTTGAACTCCTTTGAGATTCAAGTCTGGTAGATTAGCATGTAGATGCCACATAATTGTGTTCCCCTTGGTTTCTCTGAAAGCTATTAGGCACTGATTTATTTTTCTGTTACATTCCTGCTTTGTCCTGAGTGTTACTGATGGAACTTAAGATAGACACATATAACCATAGATTTGACAAATAAGACGTAGAGAACAGGCAGCAATTTTTTGCTACTGGATTTTTCTTTTCTTTTTATCCGCTTCTCCTCTGAAAGGTACTGAAGCAGGAACCTTCTTTTGAAGGGCGGTATTTTTATTTGCGGTGCTTAAAGAAAGAACAAAAACTTTAATGAGAACTTGTTTTTAAGGGTGATATTTTTATTTTTGATGCTTAAGGAAAGAAAAAGAACTAATGAACCTAAAGTGTTAAAACTGGGTGTCTCGTAAAAAGGAACAAAATAGATACCAGGTCTTTTTAGTTCAATTCTGAGCTTCCTTCGTTACTGGGGATTCATTTTTGCAGGGTGTTGACCTGGCCCTTAGTCTGCAGGTCACTTCCTTTCCCTGCAGCAGTATTTATTGAGAAGTCTGATTTCTAATGTTCTAAAATTCAGAAACCGGAATGCAGTGTTGGATATTGATAGGAGATAATCAGCTACTCTACCAGCCAGTCATTGCTTCCCCTGCTTAACTTGTGTGAGTATCGGAATAATATTTGCAACCAGTGATGACATGTATAATGTGTGACTAAGGCTTTTAATCATGGGTTTTTTTCAGTCCTTTAAATCTTCTTTTCAATAAAAATTCCTTTTTCCAAATCCAAATACTCTGAAAAAGTGCATTTCTTTTCCTATCATCCATCTCTTCTGCCTATAAAAAAGCTGTTGCACTTGATAATAGGAGAGGAACATTGTTGTTGCTGAAGCAGGAGCTGTACAAAACAGGTTTTTTCAATTAACTGATGTGCAAAGGCTAGATCCATAAAATCTGCACAGCGCAAAAGGTATGCAAATGCAAAAGCAAAAAAAATGCGCGTCTCACCTCAGCTGTCTTGTTTCTTCTGTTATTTCTTGTATCTCTTAATAAATCGAGTCCGAAAGGGGCAGTTCCTCAGCTGGCGTAAACGTGACTGCGCCAGCCACTGCCGACGGAGGATCGCGTTATATTGCGTGTAACTGTGTGAGATCAGTAATTCTGCTCAGAGGACAGGGAGAACTGGCAGCAAAATTACTCCTGTAACAGTTATTGCTGAGGTTATTAATGTATTTCATCTGTCTGTCTATCTACCTACACTGTAATCTCATAGAACAGACAAAAATATGCTATTCTTGTTGATAACAACAGGTAGGAGTATATCAGGGTGTGTGCTGTGGGAGGGGGTGCCTGTGAGTTGTCCATCTTCAGCCCGGTACATAATAAATTATTCTCCAAGGTTCATTTGCCGAACTGCAAGTGGATTTTTGGTTCCTAGAGGATACTTTGAGTAAAATAAGATACAATTAATCATGTAAATCTCAAACTGAGATAGGAAGAATCTTGTATGGGTTTGGGAAGTCATTTTGATGTATTTTCTCTGAAGTAAAAAAAAAAAAAGTTTTCTCCCTTCAGAGTTTATCATTTTGGGGAAGTGCCGCAGTTTGAACGTGTGAGATGCTGGGGGTTTTGTAGGAGCTTCTCAAGAGGTGAAGGCGTCTGGGAATCTCCAATCCAGAGGGCTTTCAGTCACTTCTACAAAAAAGCCGTGTCACATTTAGCCATCACGGTGTTTAGAAGAGAGTAAGGGGGAGAAACTCTGGATTTGCTGTGTGAGTTCCGAGGTAGAGGATCACTTTGCCAGAGCTGTCCCATAACAGGCTTCATTTATCCTGCTACCCTGCAGTGCAGCAGGCTGCGCGAGTCGATGCGCTTCTGTCCCACTGTGTCACTGGAAGCCAGGGCAGAACAAAAGTACCATCGTGTCTGGTAGTGCCAGAGACACTTCTGAGTACAGTTTGACATCTGAGACTACAAAAAATGAATGCTGTGGCAACTAAACGCTTGTCTCGATGTGCATGAGAGCTGACGTGAATTCACTAAACATACAAAGAGATGGCATGATGAGGCTACGTCCTCAGCCTGTGCAGTGTGTGCATTTGGGGCACTTGATGCTGTCATGTCCAGCTCTTCTCGCCTGAGCTGTGGGTGGGTTAAGACTGAAAAGGTGCAGCACACCTCAGCCCTTCCCTTGCCCCTGCACCGAGCCTGTCTGTGCTAGGAACGTTTTCAGTCCATACTCATGTGCAGATAAAGTCTTAAATTTTGCTAGCTAACATCATGTGCTCCATGCTGTTGTTACAGGTAAAATGCAGTAACAAAACGTAACGTGATGCTACCATTCCTTTTTTCTTTTTCTTTTTCTTTTTTTTTTTCATAAAAAGCAGTTTGGATTATTTTAATGGTATGTAATATGCAATCTCTCAATAGTGTTAGGTAGTTTATTATGTCCTAATTTCCAGGTTTCCTTCCCCAGGGACTTAAAACACATGAGATATACATAAGTGCTGTTCTACAAAATGCTAGTAGACAGAATTTCTCTAAGGAACAGAACAGGGGCCGATCCACTTCACTGTGAGGCTGCTTGTACCAGTACATAGCGTATGATCTGTCAAAACTAGTTGAAATGGGAAAGACACAGGTATTTTCTTCCCTTAGGTCTCCTTTTTTAGTCAAATCTGCTCCCCCTGGCCCCCGACCCACCCAAAAAAAGGAAGATGTTGACCTGTTGAATTTTATTTCTTTTTACATCCCTTTCTTTTTCAGTTCAGAAAATCCTATAGCATCTCTGTATTGTATTTATTCTTTGCATAAGCTGGGTTTAGCACCATGAGACATGCTGCTTGGATAAGTAGCATGGCATAGCTGATTGTGTCTTAGTGATATTTTCTCTTTTAGCTGCTTGACTTGCTCCAGTCTCTGGGCATGCTGATACTTTCCATGTAGGTGCAACCACGGGGGTTTCATCTGCCCACGCAGTTGTGCAGCGGCTGTGGGACCTCGTCGGTCGCAGTCACCTCAGGAGCAAGTCACAGACTGCCCGGGGCGCAGGGGCACGGGTCAGAAACCACATCCCAGGCTTAGACACACCGTATTGAGATGGAAAAAGGAGACGACTGCCCGAGTGCAAGCAGGGACGCGGTGGTCTCCGCGTGTGATGCTGCCCACGTTTGTGCTTGCGTCACGTTTTTGCAGAATGGCAGTACTTGTGTGAAACTTTGAGCAGACAAGTGCGTGTGGTGCTTTAAAGCAAGGGTTTGCTGAAAGGTGGCAGGTTTTGGAACCAGCTTCAGACAGGTAAGTGGCCAAGAAGAGGTGAGGGCTGCCCGGCTGTCACCCTGCCGGCTCCTCGCCTGCAGAGCAGTGGCATGTGGGGACGGACTGGCTCCATCACCAAAGTTCCTCCCGGCTCCACCTCTTAGAAAGCATATTTCCACTCTTCCCTCTGAAGCAATGCATTTTACCACAAGTTTTCCTTCTGAAAGTGAAGTTATCAGAAAAAGAGAATAAAATTTAATATGAAACAGAGCTCCAGAGAGCAGAGGAAGAGGGTAGAGGAGGACAGGGAACCACGGCACAAATGGCTGAGTGGTAACTGGAAAGCTGCTCTTTTGAGCTGGCTGCTGGGTGGAGAAACCCCGAGCTGTCCCGACTCCCTCGCAGAGGTTGTTCTCCTGGAAAATTTACAGCTCCGAGCTGATTGTTTGACTTGGCACTATGGTCAGGATGCTGCCTTGTAAACTTAATAATAGCTGCCCTCTTTTTAATTTGTTTGACCTTGACTACAATAATTTATTATGTGCATTAGAACTTTAAAAAAAAAAAAAACACAGCACAACAACAAAGGTTTTGGCTCCCTTTCCTTTCTTCCACGGTGCTCTGGTTCTGAACTCCTCCTGTCTGATGGCGCACTGGGCTTCTCAGCGGTGCAGGGCCAGCCGAGAGGACAGCGTTAGAAAGACGTTTGCTTAGAAAGGAGCTTCCCCAGGCTCATGCTGGGGCGATGTGCTTCTCCCAGAGTCTGCCTTGATCCGAGCATGGTTTGTTCCTTTCTTTCCTGGCGGCCCCCTTTGAGGAAGAGCTTGCCTGTACTTTCGGAAAGCCACCGCACGCGAGGGCAGCGCTCCGCAAGCAGCCCGGTGCTGCGCTGCCGGCTCCCAGCGTCCTGGCGGGGCCTCAGGGGCCGCAGGACCAGACCTTGCCTGCTGCAGGGCTTTCTTTAAACGCTTAAAGTGAAACCCTTCTGCTGTCACAGCCTGCCTTGGTTTCACTGTCCTGTCACTTGCAAATCTCCTGTTTGTTTTTTAGATCCTCGTAAAATATTACATTTTCTCTACAAGCACAGCATTGGGTAAAATAGTTAGAGTTGTTTGAATGTCCTGATCCACAAGTCAAAATCATCCTGTCTGTTTGTTTCAGAGGAGCACACGTTTCGCTGCGAGGACTGTGATGAGCTCTTTCAGTCGAAGCTGGACCTGCGGCGACACAAGAAGTACGCCTGCAACTCCGTGAGCTCCCTGTATGAGACTCTGAACGACGAGATCAAGCAGGAGGGCCTTGGAGATGGGCAGGTCTATGAGTGCAAAGACTGCGAGAGGATGTTCCCCAACAAATACAGGTACTGGCATTCGCCAGGCACCCGCCTGGCCTGCTGCGCCTCGTCTCTCGCGCGCAGCCCTTTCTGGCTACGGAAATGTGCACCCAGGGCGGGAGCCGGGCGGTTCGGGACTGCAGCGGGAGCACGTCTCTCCTTTCTCCTGTCCGCTCTACACAGGGCTCAGGAAAGCGGTTCGATGCCTTTAGCTGTTTGACAGGTTTTAATCTCACCTTGGTTTCATAGACTGTGATGTTTTCCTGACCCATCAGCAGACTCACCCACAGCGTTTGTCACGGATTCATGGCAACGCATTTCGGTGCTTGCTTTCTGAGTACCCTGTGACCTTTTCAGGGCTGGGACAGAGATGTGTTGGTAGGCCTTGTCAGCATCGTTGCAGCAGCTGCTCCCGTGTGATGTAGTTCTGAGGGAAAACAGCGCTATGACATTCCTCCACTGTTTGCATGAAAAGTTCTTTTAAATATAGTTCTTGGCCATTTGCGATTAATGGGTATAAAGAGGCGTTACACCGAGAGCTCTAACATGATCAGGAGCTCCTACTTCATCTTGCAGAAGCAATTCAAAAATTCTGTTCCAAACACATATCTAGTATATTTTTTAAAAAAAAGAAAGTGTTAATGAAAATATTTTGTGTTTACCAAGCATTTTTGTAATACAATTGTGGAAAAGAAAAAAAATAGCATATTCTCCATCTTTTTTTTTTTTTATTTGAAATGGTTATTCAATTATTTTTATCAGGCAACTTTAAATAAGAATTAAACATTTTAAAAGGAAAAATTCTTTATCCCATTAAGTTCTAACTGAAAGTTTCCATCTTTCAAGCATAATGTGATAGTAATAAAATGCAACCTTAAAGCAGAGATCTTTGAGATTTCTGATTCATTTGCGATGTGATACTCAAATGACTCAAAATTAGATGCCAGGTATAAAAAATGTTGAGTTTTTTTTTTTTTAATCATTTTAGGACTGTGTTTTTTTGCATCCTGAGCCTTTAACATCTAGGCTGTGTTTTCAAAGTTTTCTCCAGAGTATGTGAGGACTGGAATTGTATCTGTTTGCACAGTATGCTGTCTTAATTCCTCACTTTGTGTTTTCACATTGGCTACTTTTGATTAGATAACTGGAGATTGCAGTTTCCTTTTTTTTCTTTTTTTTCTTTTTTTCTTTTTTTTACCTAAGAAGAAAGAGAGAACTTCCTTTCAGTGTTTTAAATATTTCTGATTTTTAGTAGAAACTCCAATTCTTTTATCTCTCTAGCTGTGTTAGAAACTTTCTTGTCTTTACTTCCAACACTCTCTACTTTCTATGTTAATTTAGGAAATACCCCTTTGAGATTTATATATGTTCTTCTCTTTGTAATGTTTGTATATTTTCTGGCTCGTCTTGAGGACCTAGAGTGGCACTGAGTCCATTTTACAGGGGTTAAGAGAAGCAGAAGGATTTTAAGTCCCATTTTCCCTTTCAGACTTGCTTATCCATGTGAGTAAGACATTCAGAGTCTGCTGGTGAAGCTCATCCTACATATTCAAATGATGTGCCTCAGTTAAGGTCCCAGTATCCCTTGATTTCTTGGGAGAAGTGTGATCAGAAAGACCTTGACTCAGTTAAAGACTTGATTCCCCTTGGGGCATATCTCCATTGCAAGCATTCCTGGCAGTGGAGCAGAGGCTTTTAAGTGTCAGTAGGTAAAAGGGACAAACAAATGACTTGTTTGAAGTCAAATGGAATACCTGTGGAAGGGCCAAAAAGAAGGAACCAGCTTTTTTTTTTTTTTTTTTTTTAAGCAAATAATACAAAGTGAGTATTTTTTCAACGGGGAAAGATAGTCAGCAACATCACCAGTCTGTGTTCTACGTGCTGATGGATTTAGTGGAGCTGGAGAGAATTTCCACATCTATCCCTCCCCATCAATCTGCTGCATTTTATGTACTGAAAAGCCCACTAAAACACAGAATAAATCCAGTCAGCATACCTAGATGGTCTTATAATTTTTCAGAAGTTAATACAGATCAAATCAAGAGTGCCACTGGGGAACTGAAATTGAGCATTTAGCAGCTGACTAAATAAATAAATGTTTTGCTAATCCCAGTAGGTACTTGCCTCTAAACAGCATATTAGTTTGCCCATATTAGCTCTAAATAAACTCATAAATCACGGTTAACAGGAACATATTTTTATATATGTATATGAAAAGTATATATTTCTTTGTATGTGTAAAAAAATTCATAGTGTTAAGAACACCATTTCTTTAGCAAAATGAATATTGCTTCTTTAAAATGAGTGGATTGTCAGTTTATAAGGGGCATGTTCATGAATATTTGCTATCATGACTTGAAAGAGGAGGAGGTTCTTCGAGGGAGTAGCAGGATGCTGGCTGCTTAGGTTCACGTGCAGGGTTGCCAGGCAGATTGCAGTCCCACCAAGCCCACTAGAGATGAAGCAGCCTTCTACGTGTTTGCCCTTGTTGGTGTGCCAGCAAATGCCCTCAGATCTGAATGCAGGTCAGCTGTCAGTGCAATTAGTCCTTACACTGGCAATTTCAAAGGAGCTGGTGTGGAGGTCCCTCCTGCCCCAAAGCGCCTGCCGCACTCCTGCCACTCCAGTGGCCCTGCGGGCAGGGCCGTGCAGGCAGGCGACCTGCCTCTGCCACCCACGGCGGCCCCGCTGCCTGCCCGCCGGGTTCGGCAGCCCCGCAGGAGCACCGCACGCTGGCGCTCAGGACCACGAGCCAGAGGCAGGGCTTTGGCGGAGGGGAAGCAGAGCGACCGCTGCGTTTCCCTGAGCAGCCATCCCTGCCATGGCCCGCGTCCAGCAGCCGCTTCGGTTTGCCATCGTCCTCCTGGTTTGAGAGAGGCTGCCAGTTGGCAGAAGCTGAAATTGCCAAGTTAAGTAATAAAAGATGTCTGACATTTAGAAGTGAAATGTGTTTGCACCTTATCGTGTTTCTTTCCAACGTTAAGTTTCTGTGTTCTGGGAAGCTGTGGGCTTTGTGCCCATGAAAACGGCAACGCGATAGTCTCAGCAGCAGCAGCTAATATCTTGTCTTTCCCTGTGGGGATGCCACAGAGATCTTGGTCACAAAGCGCTCGTTTTTCCCGTCAGGGCCCTGCGGGGTCAGGTCTGGTTTTACCTTCCCTTTCCCCCTTGTAAGTGGACTCAGGTATTTAGTAAGAAAAGTCACAAAACCCAGCAGCATTTTGAGGTAGAGAGGGCAGTTTCCATCTATGAAATAAATGCCAAAAATGTGCACATGGTGGCTGCACCTTTCATTGTTGCTGTGTTGCTCGCCTTTCTTTCTAATGTGGCTTCTGCGGTTGTGCGTGGGGGCTGCAGTCAGTCCTGGCCCCTCACGAGTCCCGACCGGTCTCTCTGTTGTCCCTGTCAGCCACTGCTCCGTTTCAGACCCTCTCGATGCCGCGGCCCAGCAGGGCAGGGTGCGTGGCAGCACGGCCTGGCTCAACGGGCCCTGTGCCCCCCTGCCACGTCTCTCTTTCCCAGCTTGGAGCAGCACATGGTGATCCACACTGAGGAGCGGGAGTACAAGTGCGACCAGTGCCCGAAGGCCTTCAACTGGAAATCCAACCTGATTCGTCACCAAATGTCTCACGACAGCGGGAAGCGGTTCGAATGTGAAAACTGCGTTAAGGTGCGGCGCAGAGCGTGGCGACCGTGGGCGGCTGCGGCGGGGAGAGGGCGCTGGGGCTTGGTGCCGGCATGGGGCAGGGGCTCGGGTGCGATGAGCCGAGGAGAGGCCGCGTCAGCTGGGCGCGGAGCTCAGCCTGCCCCCGGGCATCTCCCCGCCGGCCTTCGTCAGCTCTCGGAGCGTCTCCCAGGGTGGTGGGTGAGTGCTGGGCCGGCCGCGCTGCTGGCAAGCGGCCACGAGCCCGGGGGAACCGCGCGCCTTCGGAGCTGCCTGCACCCAGCCGGACACGGGCCAGCCCCGCTCAGCTCAGCCCCTGCTTGCAGTGCAAAGTGAGCGTCCCACACCGCGAAACCAGGCGCAGCAGTGACAGCAAACAGCACAGTCAAGCTTTCCACATCCACAACCTTCTCCCTCCTGCTTTGTTTCCACTCCCTAAAGGCGTTTTCTCTTTCAGGTGTTTACCGACCCAAGCAACCTCCAGCGGCACATCCGTTCCCAGCACGTTGGCGCGCGAGCCCATGCCTGCCCGGACTGCGGCAAAACCTTTGCCACCTCGTCTGGCCTCAAACAACACAAGCACATTCACAGTACTGTCAAACCTTTCATATGTAAGTTGTCACGGCCATCACGGAGTTCTGGCTCTTGCTATAATTGCACGTATCCTGCGGGGCCCCCCAGTACTAGCTGTCCCTCTGTGAGCAGCCGCTGTAATTTTATAGGTCAGAGCACAAGATGAAATTCCGCAGCAATTTTTTTTTTTTTTGCATGCTCCCTGTTTTTTCAGTAAACATTCATGGCAGTTTTTGACTTTCTTGACAAGTTAAAAGCTGAGTCTCTCAGCAGTCCTAGTGATGCCATTTTCTCATATCTTTTCTTTCTCTCTTCTTTTTTCCCTTAATAATTTTTGAACGTTCATGTTGGCGACATAAATAAATAGCTAGCACAGCCTGATCGAAGTGTTTTTCAGGGGTGCCTCAAATCCTGTAGCCATGGTACAGAATTTGGAGTAGTCACAGAGATGAGAAGAAGGTTGTTTTTTTTTTTTAAAAAAAAGAGTTTTTTCTTTCTTTATTTACTGCGTGTTTCATCTAGATAGTACTTGGAAGCCAAATAAATAGCAGATTAACTGTATCCTTAGTGCTCACTTTAGTGGAATATTTCCAAAAGAGTGTTTTCCCTCTAGAGCCATTCATCTTCTTTCTCGTCATTTTCGGGGCTGTATATTTTTTTAATTGACACAGCACCTATTGGATTTTGATAACTGTGCAGAAAAGTGAATTGTGTCACAACAAAGCTATAGAAACTTTAGGGACTACTTCCTGACACTCTTCAAAAAGTGTCGTTAAAGCACAGAGCAGGATCTGGGTTTGATTCCAGGCTTTGATGTTACGGTAGGGAAGCCACTGAACCTACTTTTGCCTTTTTCCCTATTGGTTTAATGGGAACAGTATGCAAGGGTATCCTGGGAGAGTCGTTTCATTAATGTGTTCTGAGATAATCAGATGGGTGTCAGCAGAGGAAGAAAAAATACTCTTATTGCTCATTTTGATGCAATCTTTCATTTGATGACGGGCACATGAAAGAGATAATTTGAATCTCATAGTATTGCTGCAGTGAGATGAATGATTTCTTCTCATAATCTCCTCACTCTCACCTCATAAGAATTAGGGAGTTGTCAGTCTAAATCAGCGTGTAAAACAACTGAGACTGATTCTGCCTGGTTCAGATGTACCAGGTGGAGGAGTCACATGTGTTAATATGGAATCCATTAGCAATTTTAGGGGAGCCATGAGGCAGGATTCCCTGGAAAGGTTTTCTTTCCTGTTCAGTGGAAAAAAAGATGGTTGGTTCCTTTTTTTGTTGTTGTTGTTGTTGTTCCCCCTATCTCTCCCTCCTGCCCCCGCCCCATATTATACCTGGCTTTAAAAAAAGAAAAACTTCATAACTACAAAACACAGAACAGCAGGAGAGGACATTACACACAGAGTTACTAAAGCACTGTGTAACTGGAGTTACACAAAATTTTTTCAGTTTTCCTTATTTTAGAATGATGATATGAGCTCTTATACCTGTAACACTTTTATTCAGGGAAATTTTGTGCAATATTGTATATATCAGGAGGCTATAGCAACTCTTCCTGGGGTGGAAAATGGAAAAAAGGAGCCTGATTCCCTTCGAAAATGTTGCTTTTGTTATCTTTTATTTTCTCATAAATTTTTGCTGCATGGGAACAGCATAACTTCTTTTTTGTACTATTGCGAATGCAATACAACAAAAACAACACAAACAGCACAAACACAGTCTTGAGCCAGTGAAAACTGACAGAAAGTGCATTCAGTTGTGATACCATCTGCTTAAGCAGATTAGCCATTTATTATAAATTGTGTGTGTCTTCCAAACCACAATATAACATCCCTTGGCACATGTCAAGGGAGATGGTTAAAATTAGAAAGGGGTAATTTTGTTCTGGAAAGAAAAATATACAAACATCTTTTAAATAAATCCACCTAAATGTGACATTTCTTCAGAAATTATTAGTAATTTGAGAGAGAGCTTGCACAGGGTATCCTTACACGTGAAAGTATTTGTGCCAACCTGTTCATTTGGACAAGCACAGTCACTCCCATAACCCTAAGGATGCTGGCTTCGCACAGACAAGCAGGAAAAGAAAAATACCCTTTCTGGAATTAAAGTCAAGCATTTAAAGTAGCGCCAAAACCAAGACACACAGCAATGCAGTTGGGTGTCCCGACTTTAGCCTGACACTGCTTGTGGCGGGACAACAATTCCCATCGCTCTGAGGCTGTCGGGTGGCAAGTGCATCTCCTGCAAGATCAAGGGACAGGGACACCCCTGGAAGAACAGGTCTGTGGGACTGGAGTGTTATGCAGATGCTGGCACATCCCTCTGCTTAAATGTCTATAGAACCAGAGGCTGTTGTATCTAACAGGTCCTTAGTTTTAAGGAAAATAAATGGAGAAGTGTTTCCTTTAAGTTCTCTGTTTAGATAGTTTTTAAGAAAATATTTTAAAATGAAGTAAAAAATAAATAAATAAATACAAAAGCCATTTATTTGAAAGTCTAAGGTAGCTAAAATAATCCATGCAACAGCCATAAGACTGTAGGTACACAACAATGGTTCAGAAGAACTGACAGAAGTATTTAAGATGTGATTGCCAAAAACTATGGATGGCGTGAACAGAATCATTTGAAAAAGCTATTACTTAAATACTGCAACTCCTCAGAGTTTTTAAAAAAATGCGATGAATTTTTAGTTCTCCTTCTGTTTGTGCTTCCTCTGCAGCTCCTTGCTGTATCCAGGCCCAAAGCAGAAAGGCTGAAATACTCTGAGTTTGTATTAAGTTTCTAGTGCAGTCTGAAACCAGACACAGGAGACTCTTCAGTGACAATCCACTGAGTTTTGTGATGCATATTTCAACTGAAATGGCTAATTTGTCAAATTTTAGTAATTTTTGCTTTGAATTTCAATCAAAAGGATTTTCCCCTTATATTTTCAGAGCTGCCAGTGAAATATTCTCCTGACTGTCTTTTGTTATTCAAATACTGATGTAAATCCTAAAGATTTAGGAAAAAAAAATAGAGGGAAAGTCAAGTTTGTGTGTACCTATCAGTAAAAGCTGGGAGGAAGGAAGGAAGGACTGCTTCGTTACTGAGTTGGAGGACTGGGTGTCGGGAGAATTTGGATTCAGGTCCTTGCCTGCCCGGCTCTGAACAATGTGCTTTCCCCTCTCTTTGTCTCAGTTTCCATGTTTACAAAATGGTGATAACAGCAGTTCTCCTGTGAAAGAGGTGTGTTAATTGACTAAGAAGTAGGATTTATTGCTATGTTGAAAGAGGCATTAGATAAAAAATTACAGTGTTTTGATATATAGAAAAGTTTGGGTGGGATTTTTTTCTTATTTGACCCTGTTCCCTCCACACCAGCAAAGTCTGTATGTGAAAGAGGTTGTAAAAATTCACATTCTGAAAGCTGACTGTTTACAGGTCATTAAAGAGAACGGTGATGTAGTGGTAAGTTAGCATTGCTAGGGTGTTGTACTAATTCAGCGAATACAACATCTACCCCACATCTAGCTCAACTCCATGCTGGCTGGCAAAGTATTTATAGAACATCCCTATGGAGTGGTTACTTACTATTAAAGGCATTAAAGAAAGGGTAGATTTGATTAAATGAAGCAAAGTTCTTCTCCCTTAACCCTTCAGTACTTCCTGCCATGCCAGGACTACAGGGAAAGCAGGCTAGTTAATATAAATAGACATTACCATTGAAAAGTATGATTATCTTTATTGAAAAATTCAAAAAAAAGTTTGAGCAGGAGTAGCACATTACCTCAAATTTCTGTAGAGAGTAGCTCGTTTATTCTCTAGCAAGCAGGTTTATTTGAAAGGAAATATGTAGTTATTTCTAGGATGGTAGCCTCTGTGAATCTCGCCCGTGCCAGCTGGGCAGTGGCTGGGACTCAGATGAATCGTTGCTTTCTGCCAGCTGCTCTTGGGGGTCTTCCAGCCCACTCCCCCAGCATTGCTTCCAGCATCTTCTACCAGGATTCCCAGGGCTGCCTCTTCCTTTTCTAAATGTAGCCAAGATCATGCCCTGGTGATACCGCGTCCTTTGTCGGCCTTTGATGAGGGAGATCGCTTTTCCTACATTCTTGCAAGCTAGAGAGACCAGATGGACTCATTAGGCTGATTTTATACATGGGGAGCTGAAGCGCAAATGGTGTGCCTAAAGGTATATGGCGAAGCCTTAGCTGAAGAAATTGGAAGCTGGGTTTCTGGAGATCCAGTCCAGTGTATATCTATAGCCTGCTTTTTATCTCTTTTCTTCTGTCTTGAGGGAAACAAGATTTTAGGGCCAGGGTGAAAGGAGTGTGGGACACTGATGAAGCTCCTAATTAATTCCATACAATTTCCTGTTAATTTCATATTGCTTTTGTTGTTGGTTTCTGTTGATGCTTTAGGTGAGGTCTGTCACAAATCCTACACGCAGTTCTCCAACCTCTGCCGTCACAAGCGGATGCATGCGGACTGTCGCACCCAGATCAAATGCAAGGACTGTGGCCAGATGTTCAGCACTACCTCCTCTCTCAACAAACATCGGCGCTTCTGCGAGGGCAAGAACCATTACAACCCTGGGGGAATTTTTGCCCCAGGCCTACCCTTAACGCCCACTTCCATGATGGACAAATCCAAGCCCTCTCCCAACCTCAACCATGCCAGCCTGGGATTTAATGATTATTTTCCATCCCGTCCCCACCCGGGGGGTCTTCCATTCTCACCTGCCCCCCCAGCATTTCCTGCCCTCACTCCAGGATTCCCAGGGATTTTCCCACCGTCTCTATACCCCAGGCCCCCCTTGTTACCACCCACACAACTGCTCAAAAGTCCCCTCAACCATACTCAAGACACGAAGCTTCCAAGCCCCCTTGGGAACCCAGCACTTCCTCTGATTTCTGCAGTGAGCAACAGCAACCAAGCCACTTCGGGAGAGGAGAAATGTGAAAGCAGCCTGGAAAACTCCTACCTGGAGAAGCTAAAAGCCAGGAACAGTGACATGTCCGATGGCAGTGACTTCGAGGATGTCAATACAACCACCGGCACAGATCTGGATACCACCACTGGCACTGGTTCTGACCTGGACAGTGATGCAGAGAGCGACAGGGACAAAACAAAAGATAAGAGCAAACAAATTGAGAGCAAGCCAGACTTTGTCAGCAGCTCTGTATCTGCAAGCTCCACCAACAACACAAGTGAGATCCCTCTCTTCTATTCTCAGCATTCCTTCTTTCCTCCCCCAGAAGAGCACCTGCTGCCCACCACAGGAGCAGCTAATGACTCTATTAAAGCTATCGCCTCCATCGCAGAGAAATATTTTGGGCCTGGCTTTATGGGGATGCAGGAGAAAAAGATGGGTTCGCTCCCGTATCATTCCATGTTTCCATTTCAGTTCCTCCCCAATTTCCCGCATTCACTCTATCCTTTTACGGAGCGGACCCTCAATCACAACTTGCTGGTCAAGGCAGAACCAAAGTCACCCAGGGACCTCCACAAAGTAGGCAGCACCAGCTCAGAGTCACCCTTTGATCTCACCACAAAGCCAAAAGAGATAAAGCCAATCCTGCCACCACCTAAGGTCCTGCCAGCCCCATCCTCAGGGGAGGAACAGCCACTGGATCTGAGCATTGGCAACCGCATCCGAGCCAGTCAGAACGGAGGAAGAGAGCCACGGAAAAATCACATTTATGGGGAAAGGAAACTAATGGCAAGTGAAGTCTTACCCAAGATTTCCCAGTCTCAACTGCCTCAGCAACCATCCCTGCATTATGCTAAGCCATCACCCTTTTTCATGGACCCCATATACAGGTATTAACATACCCTGCCTTAATCGTTTCCTCTAATGAGCTAATTTTCTAGCTGACGTCACAACTTGAGGCAGATCTGGACGTAGGTTGTTCAGAAAGAGCAGTGAAAGTCTGATACAGTTGATGTGTCAGCGCAGTGTGACAGTACGTCTCTGTCCTTTGTCACAGCACGTTGAATTTTCTGAATTGAAAGGGCTGAATAATTGAAAGGAGTACTCGTAATCAATATGTATAAAGAACACATCCTTATTTTGATAAAGAAGAAACTTGACCTATTTAAGGACTCTCCCACGAGCCAACACTAAGATGGCACTTCTGCTGGGGAAATTCCAGAGGTTTGATTCGATAAGAATGCAGAGTTCAGATGCCTCAGAGCCCAGGCTCTCATGGCTTGGGAATGAGTCAGGAGCCCTGGGAGCCTGCAAATGCAGCTCTCCCACTCACTTCTTTGATGGCCTTTTGTGAGCCACTTCACCTTTTTTCCTCCCCACCCCCCTTTTTCTTTCTAATTCCTTAGAGTTATTCAGTTCATAGGAACTGCTGTTGTGGACCCAGCCTTCTGAAACATTTTTAAGTCTGGAATAACAAGTACTGTGTAAGTACATGGTAGCATGTTATCTAGATCTCTCCTAGAAATGTTTCTTGCAGACTTATCTGTCTTAGAAGGTATGCAGGGTTTTCAAGTTTCACTTTGAATGGATGGTTTTTGCGGAAGGCATGATTCATTATGTCACTCCTAGAATAGGTTGTACACGGAAGGCATGTATGAAGCGGAGTAGATGAAGTTATCCAAATGCCAGCTAAACTTCCAGAAAGAATGAATTCAGAAGAAGATGTAAAGGAAAGGTTTGGGTCTATTGTTGTTTTAGAGCTGTTTATGTATTCTGTTTCTAAAGTAAAATTATTTTGATCTTTAAGATGAGCATTCCAGTAAGTTTGCGTATTGCCCATTCAGGCACTGGCACTACCTTTGTTATCTTCCTGCTGCTGCTGGGAGATGTATTTGTCACTTAGCAAATACCATTTGCTAGTTCTTAGCAAAGTCCAGTGAAAGGAGGTATCCCAAACCAGTTTCATGTAGACGTTAACGTGGTGATTACTTCTCTCTTAGGATACACAAACTGCTTTGTAACAGTCTGTTTCGGTACACAGGTTCGGCCCAGAGGGCTCCAATGTTCAGTGTCTAATTGAGCAGTCACTTCCTGCTCAAGTTAATGGTTTGCTCTGGAGTTAAATGTGAATAGTGTGCTGCAGGGCTGCACAGTGAGCCTAGTGGTAGTCCAGAGTGTTGGAAAGTTAATGGATATGCTGCAGAAGCTGGTGTTTTCTTAGCGCTGGAAAGACTCATCGTCACCACAGAGCGATTATGTCAGCACTGGGATGGCTCGCTTGAGTGTTCGAAGGATTGCAAACAACAACGGGTGGTGTGGCCTTCACTGCTGGGTGGAAAAGCAGGCCAGGAGAACAGCACCTATGTCACTGCCTTGCTGCTATTGTATGGTTGATAACTGTGGGAAAAAATGATGTCAATGCCTAACCGGGCCAAGGAACTGTCAGCTGAGATGAGGATTAGTGAGCCCTCGTTGCTTGCTATTAAGAAAGCGTCTCTCGCTTTGCCAGCACTCTCAGGGTTGATGCTGTTGTTGCTTGCTTACATGCTTACCATCTGTGATGGAAACGGCTACATCACAACCTGGGACGTGTAATGTATTCTGTCTGGGACCCATCACGGTCATCTCCTGGAAAAAATAAGTAATGATGTGAATAGTCTGGTATTTATTTTTGTAAAAAGTACTTCTGGAAAAAAATAAATAAATGGGGTAGAAAGCAAAAGCTTAGAGTTAGCTTAGGATTCTGCCACCTCTGGGCATTCTCAGTTGGAATGTTAAAATAACATGGGTTGGAAAAGCAGTTGCCAATTAAAATAGCAGCCTCGGGAAAACCGTAAAGGTCCAAAAGACAGATGGAAGTGAAGGATGGGGGCATCATTTGTTGCATTCCATGGGATGCATATAGTTTTAGTAATACATTAAAATAGAAAGTCAGTGGTGGAGTCGCTTGTGAATCAGGCTTCTGATGTAATGAGCTAAACAGCAGAGCTTCCAAGTCCCAGCTTAAAAAATACGGAAATATTTTGTTTCCAAACTTCTCTTTATCAGACTCTCTCACATCATTTGGCTCCTTCATTTTTCTCCCAAAGGCCACTTAAATCCTTGACATTTTCTCCTGGTGATATAATTTAATGCAGCCAGACAGCCTGAAATCAGAGCAGTTTTTAGCTCAGCCTTGTTAAGGTAACATTCTCAGGCACTGGGCTGAGAAGATCAGCTTAATCCCTGAGTAACGGCGGAGTTCAGCTCTGACGAGGATGTTTGTACGCTTGTTGTGTTCTCATTACGCTGGGAGATGATGAAGCTGTGTGAATGCTATCACTTCACTGCGGGCTTTGCGTCTCTGATGCAGGTGGGGCTGTCTCATGGGAAGCCTGCTGCCAAGGTCCAGAAGGCATCCCTTGTGCACCACAGCTCATTTCGGCACGTCACGGACAGCAAAGCTCCGCTGGCTGGGGTGTTACGAGCTGCGGTTTTGCCTTGTGTCAGGGAGAAACTTCCTACGTATTGTTTTACAGATTGTTGTTTTTCTGAAAACTCGTGCCCATCAAATCACATACCTTCCAAAGCACAGTAATTACGACTACATTTCAAATCCAGCTCTTCTCTTTTCTTCTACCTAAGAAAAATTAAATGCAGATTAAATACAGTTTGCTAAATAGCACTCTGCATGACTCTTCTTTTAAACTCTTTGGTAATTTGATCCACACACCAATCAGCTGAAATGTAGCAAAATAATTTGCTCTCATTTATGCTGGACTAATGTAGTTAAAATTACTTTTACTGTTGGATTTCTGCTGGTTTAGCTGAGATGGACTCAGTTCCAGTAATTTAAAGATGCAGCTGCATTTATTGGAGTTACTTTCATATGACTTTCCCACAGAGGACTTTTCAGATTCTCTTTCTGGGTGATTCCACACGATGGTTTTCCTGCAAGTAAAATATTTTGTGAAAGCAAAGCCAGTATTTTCACAAATAGGAGCCTAACTTTAGGGTTGTTTCTGCATAGTAAGGTGCTTAAGCGTGGAATATACGAATGGACCAAAGTGACATCAGAAGATCTTGGGTTCCTAAGTCGCTTCAGAAATCTCCCACCAGTCCCTAACTTTCTAAACTGTTGTCCACATTTGTGTGCCAAATAAACTTAATGCAAATTATATCTCAGCTGCAAGGGAGGAAATAAATATGAAACACCTAATGATTTCAGCACACATGGGGCTGCAAAGTCTGGCCCAGTGTTAACTCTTAAGATAAAGACAAACTCTCAAAGAGAAATTTTTTCTGTGCAGTGGCTGCCTGCTGTGGACTCTAGAGCTTCTCCCACTAAAACATTGCTTTGCCTGTAAGTGTAATTTTTTTCATGACGCTTCATAACAGCAGTGGCTTATAAACCATTGTAGCAGAGGCATTAGGTCTCATGTAGAAAGAGCAAAATGTTTTCTTTGTCATCAGTCAGGTGGCTGAAAAATATTGCCCAAAGGAGGAGCTCAGTTTTCATATCACTTCCAGTACCTTTTGCGGGGTAATGTATGGGTCATCATTTGTAGTATCCATTAGAAGGGGAGAAAGTTTGTGTCAATAGGAGAATAGCCTCATATATATAATTTAAACAACTCTGCAAATGACTTGGCTATTTCTTTCCTGCGTGTAGCCATGTAAGGTACGTAACCCTCTGTGTTGTTGTCCAGCAGGGTGGAGAAGCGGAAGGTGACAGACCCTGTGGGTGCCCTGAAGGAGAAGTACCTGCGACCCTCCCCGCTGCTGTTTCACCCCCAGGTAAAAGCAGTAAAGTTATAATGCAGTGTTGATTGAACTACAAGAAGTTTGAGATGGAGCTAGCGTGAACAGGTCACTTGCATCAGACTCTTTTCATCCAAAGGCCTGACTGGAAACTCCAGTATTTTCCACCAGTAACTTTAAATACTTTTATTTTCATACCTGGTTTGAAGATGATGGCAGTAATGTCTTGCTGTTTCTTTTGCATTAACAGAAGAACAGGAATGAGGTCTGGACAACTCATACAGTCTGCCAAACTTTTACATGCTGGAGTGCCTGCATAATTTTTTCATTGGAGACACCTGGTGCAGGCATTTGCAGTCGTGCAAAGTGGAGAAAGACCCTGTAGCATCAAGGAGTTACATTTTATACCTGCCTGACATTCCCTATACATCACTTAGAAAGCGTAAAAGTACAGCATAGTGGAGAATCGGGGTCCAAATCTGCCTACTCTGAAAGGTGATGGGTCACTTGACTGAGAACTTTACTCTCTCCCTCCTGCCCAGCTGCTCTTTTCTCTGTTCTTCTGACAGCTCAGGGAGTTTTGCTCCCTCTGCGTCTCTGGCAGGTCAGAGTCGCTGCAGAGCAATGGGAAGCACTGCTGGGCAGCTTTCCCATTTGACATTGGACCAGGAATGTCAGCCCACAGTGCAGCCATGCTAGGTCCTTAATGCAGAGTGTTTGAAAAGCACAACTAAGTCCAGTGCAACAAAGACTATTCATGAGAATCAACCAACCCGTTTACAAAAAAACCTTATCCTTTAAGTGATAGCTAAACTCTCCAACGAGTGGTGTTACTCTCTGCCCTTATGATTCCTTGCTCCATAATGATAATGCGGTTGGTTCTGCCACACACTGCCTGATGTCCTTTCAGTGTGACAGTCACCAGCCTTCCTCCGTCTCTCCTGCTATGAACACTTACTGGGAGCTGAGCTCTGTGGTCATTATTGTACTCTCCTTTATATTCACATGCATTGTTCTTGTCTGCTAATGTTTCCCACCTTAGATAAATAACTTGCAGGTTTGTGAAAGCTGGATCCTGGTTGTTTTCGCAGCTAAACTTAGTTTCTTCATTGTTTTGCATCAGCCTCAGAGTTTGGTTAATAACTTCCCCTGATTTTTCCTTCATACAGGCTGGATAATGGTGACAGGCTGGCCAGGAACATCCTGTGTTTGTGTGAGTTAGAATAGTGGGGATATCTGCCTGTAAAGAATCTGATAGCAGGGAGGAGCTAGTGTAGCAAAGCAACCCAACAAGACGATGAGAAGCGTATGGACCCTGAGCAGGAGCAAGCATTGGGTGGAAGGTTATTAACATTGTTCATGAAATCCTGACCACGTCCTCTTCCCATGGCTATGAAAAGATGTGGAAGGTCTGGTTATCTCTAATAGCTTATCACACAGAATAGCCTAAAATTTATAATCACTTGAGCCCGAAACTTCCTGATAACTAATTTTTAATGAAGGGATTACTGTGTAAAGATCACTTGATCTCGAGAGTGGCTGTTCCCATGCTGTGTAATCAGTCAGACATTTCAGATACCGAAGGTGAATGAAGTCAGGTCATTTGTTCAAGAACATGTGAGATTTTTACTTACCAGATCCCCATCCAATATTATCCTGGATGTTTTCCTAAAAAATCGTATTTTCAGGGGCTCCTGCTTCTGTCGTCTTCGTTAGGACCAACATTCATATACGAGATGAATTAGAGGCCCCCTCTACATGTGTTTCTCTCACTGTAAGCCCACGTATGGTCTCAGCCTTTTCTTCTGTGAATAATTCCCCAGATCTCATAGAGGGCCCTGGGTGAGATGTGACTAAACCAAAAGCTTTGGTAAAGATTGAGCATTCAGAAGATGCTTGCTTTCTTAAAATGAATTTCAAGCAACTTTTATTTCTTACCCAGTCGTTGACAGTAGTTTCTTTGCTATGATGTGAGTTATTCTTACATTGTCTATTTTAAATGAAACTCTGGACAACATAAATAAACGGTGTAACTTTTTGATAACTTAATGGAAAACCTTTTCTCACCTGTTAAGTTTCTTTTCTTCTTCCCTTCTTTTTTATTATAACCAGGCAGTTGTTCCCTAAATAGCAAAGTGCCTTTACCACTGGAGAGGCTATGGCCGGTGTTTAGAATTTTAAAATAAGCCTACGGCTATCAAGCCAGCAAACATCTCTGACTAAGTGCCTAAAGAACAGGGCACAACAAAAGATATCTCCAGGTACTCCAGCACAGGGCTGAGTGGCATAGCTCTGAAAGATCCGGATAGCATTTTAACATGATGGTTTTGTTACATGACTGGCAGCTGGGGCAGAGCTTTTGCTGTAAATGATCAAGTAACCTTTTCAAGTGGCTGGCGCTAAGTATTACTTACTATTTATCATGGGCTGGGAGCCTCCAACTAAGGGGCTGTGGATCTATTATTGAGAAATGGGTTTTACTACTCCTCTTTTTTACAGCTTATGAATGGTTGTCAGCCTTCCACAATGTATTCTTTGGTGATTAAGACAACTTTTTTTTTTATAGTCATACATTTTAAACAATATGTTGGCTCTCTTTTCCCCCCCGAGCCCAGTTTAATAAAGTGTAAACGTGCAAAAGGTCAGCCCTTCCTGTACAATAGAGCATCTAGTTTTGATATATGGCTTCCTACTGCCTTCCGCTCGCTCGCTGTCTCCCTGCTCGCTGTCTGACTCCATTCAGGCTCCCACTGCCCCCGTCGCTCCCTTTCCTGGTGATGTCATCTGCAGTGAGGAGGCAGCTTTATTGCTTGCTTGTTTGTTTTATCCGTGTTTCAGCTTGGTATCTCAAAAGTGCTCTCAAGAATGCATAAAGTTGAACGTTGGTGATGTTAGTGTAGTCCTCTGAGTTGCTGTTCTCTTGGATTTGGATTTCCTGTTTTGCTTTAATGAAAGTAAAAATGGTTTGGTTTTGTTTTGTTTTGTTTTTAGGTATCCTTTTCTTTCCACACAGACCGGCTTTCTTCTTTCCTTTTTTGTTTTCCCTTTCTCCCATTTCTCCAGGTTTTTCCCCTTCTCCCCTTTTCTGGTCTGTGTTTCATCCCAGTGTTTCTGTGAGAACGGGGCCATTGCTGAGTCATAGAAACTAAAGCTGGAAAAGGCGCGTAGAAGCCTTTTATCCGCTCTCCCCTCTCTAGGCCTGTTTGCCTGCCACTCCCATCCAAACAGGTTTTCTGTGTGCAGACTGTAGTTCTCGTAACCATAAGTCATCCAGCTACTGCTCACTTTTATTTTATTTTCGCTGGAATTTCTTTTCCCACCAGGAAGCTCGGCCATCTCCCACCCATCCTTCCATCACCTTTACTGACTTCTGAACCTTTCTTACATGTAATTAAAATGTTGGCCTCTGAGCCAGGAAAACTCTCTGTGGACCTGCTCCATCCTGAGTCTGCCCTTCACTCCACCACTCCAGCTGCTCCCTGTTCCAGTCTCAGCCTCTCCCCTGCCTCAGCTCCATGGTCAGCAGTTGTGCAGTTGTGCATTCCTGTGCTCTCTCCCACTCCACTTTGGCCAGGGTCCTTCTGCCTCCTGCCCCAAACCTCTCCCTCCTCTCCAACCTGGGGCCGTCTGCCTGCCTGCCGGTGGCTCACTGCCACTTGCCCTCTGAGCCAGTGCGAGCGTAACACATGTATGAAAAATCAAACCTCCTTGCTTTCCGAAACTGTTCGGTTTGAGTTGGAGAGGAGGGGATGGGCTGTGACTTCTACATCCAGCAGGTGACCGCATGTCTAATTTCAGTGTCATCCCTGGAAGAAGGGAAGACAGGTGTATTCTGAGATAATTTTTAATCTGACATGCTAAAGGTTAACACGTGCGCGTTGCGGAAGGTTAAAAAGTACCTAATTTCTAAGATGTGGTGCTTATGGCATGGCTTTGTCAGTTGTACCTTGTCTGATTTCTCTGAACCCAATACACTGTTCCTCTCTTTCCTGGCTGGATTCAGAGACTCCATTTCCCACTGTGCAGCTAGCTTCTGAGAATAAGAGCAAACATCAGCAACAGGCTTTGAGCAACATACTAGTGCTAAAGGACATGTTTTATGCATCAGAGATTGTTCTTCCTGTGGATTTTTATGACATGAGGTCTTGCCTTGTACTTGTAGATGTCAGCCATAGAAACAATGACAGAGAAACTGGAGAGTTTTGCAGCCATGAAGGCAGACTCTGGCACTTCCCTGCAGCCCCTTCCACATCACCCTTTCAACTTCCGATCTCCACCACCCACGCTATCCGATCCCATCCTGCGCAAGGGCAAGGAGCGTTACACCTGCAGGTAAGGGCCTCAGCACCACTGCAGAAGCCAGACCGTGCTCCCAGCATGTTGAGGCAGTGCTGGGAGAAACTGCATCAGGCACGAGCATGCCACAGAGCAACTTCACATGGACATCTTTACTGTCTGGACAGGGGTGGAGAGGAAAAACAAGAAGCAGCAGAATTAGAACAGAGCATTCTGATGACTAATTTGCTCTGAAATAGCTTGTTTTGTCTGGTAAAAAATCAGCATCTTCTATTTTCTTTGTAATTTTTAATAACCTTGAGAGCAGATCTGGAGATTCTCAAGCAAACAGAGTTCTCCAAGCCAAGTCTCTTGTGTGTGGTAGCAAATGCCATGGTTTCCAATGCAAATGCATTACAATCTCAGCTATGCAAAATAACGGAATTTTAAAAATGACGTGCAGTAAACCACTCTTTTCAAACACAGTTTTATCCACAGAAATACTTAAGTATCCATTGCAGCTATAAATGCTTGTATCAGAGCGTATTACCAAGGGAATAGAAGTCTGTATCTGCTTACACAGTTTTACCTGCAAGTGCCAGAGGTTCTTGCGATGGCTCCCGCTGCATTTTTCTTGGGGGCAGTAAGTGGGTACAGATTTTGTTTGATGCATCTCTCGTGTTCTACTTTGCCTTAAAAGCTCTGGGCTCAAATTTCTGTTGTGTATTTAGAAATTTGAGGTCTCTAGCTACAATAAGGACTAAACTTATATTTAGATATACTGTAGCAAATTAACATTTGGATTTTTGTTATTGATTAACACTCACATTAACCATTCATCTTAAGGACATCTGAAGGTGCTGAATGTCTCTGAAATTAAGAAAGTGTACTCATGTTTTCCTTCTACAACATTAAGCATCGGGCTTCACAGACACAGAGCATAACCATTCCCCTGAGTATTTTATTTCCCAATTAATGTTTTTATTTATACCTCCCTTCCTTTTGAGTTTACTGTGAATCAGATTTATTGTGGAACACCGTTCGTTCTCTTATTTTATTTTATATTGCTGCATTTCCTTATTCTAAGCAGAGTGTCAGACTCACAGCAGTGTATCCTGATAACAGTAATGCAATGCAGCAGCATTTATCTAGAAGTGAATTCTATGAATTCTGAGGATGATCAAGTAGATTCTGTATTATACGCGACTAAATAGGAATATAAAGGAGATCTATAAAAATCTCAAGTGATGGGCAATATGAATAGGCAGTGATTAAACACTCTATCCTAATGCATGAATGAGGTAGTATCAAATGAAGTTACTGAGTGACAGGTTCAAACAAGCAGGAGATCCTTTTGCACACAAAACAGTTCAGCAGAGGAACTCATTGCCATAGGAGGCTGAGGATGTCAAAAGCTTATGAGCATTCATAAAGCTTGTAGAAAAACAGATGGAAGAAGCTCAGCAAGACAGTGTTGAGTATAACTGTTCAACTTTAGACTCAGAAGGATCTTCAGGTTACTGGAAGCTGGGCGAATATACTGGGGATGCATCAGTGCATCCTTACTGTGTTCCTATATAATTTTCCAGGCCGCCAAGGTAAGCTACTAAGTAAGTCAGAATTTGGGTCTGAACAGGGTGTTCTTATAATAGGCATTTGAATTTTTTTTTCTTTTCCTGCCCTTCCCAATGTTGCAGCATAATTGACTGTTGTTCTGTGTCTCTGATGGAAACGGATTATACCGGTATCTCACCACTGCGAATCCTGCTATTCTGGGGTGGATGTCACGCTGTTAGTTCTTACTTCCATGTCTTCCTTCCTCAGTACATATGTGCCTAGAGTTATTATTGCACAAAGTGATTTTTTAATTTTGGGAATGGTATCAAAACAAATCAGAGAGATAGCAACTGGTGATAATATTTGTATTTTTGGTCTCGTGTGGCTGAAATTTCATGCACTGATGGTTGCTTTGGCTTTCACTGTCTAGGTACTGTGGTAAGATCTTCCCACGCTCAGCAAATCTGACAAGGCATCTGCGGACACACACTGGAGAACAGCCCTACAGGTGATGTTTTCCCCCAGATAATGCCCCTTTCCCAACACACTCCTCATTCACTGCTCTGTTATTTTTTTTTTTCCTTTCTATAAAGTTGTGCCAACGTAATACTGCAGTCCTGTGGCATTACATATAGTGATTCATAGTATTGTATATTATGTGTACCAGCCAAAAATAATCAGGCTTGGCAGCTTGAAGATAGACACTTAACTTATATTTAGATGTATGCTGGCAAATGAGTGGTCTGATTTCCAGTGTTGTTTAACACTTACATTAACCATTCATCTCAAGGACAGCTGAAGGTGCTGAATATCTCTGAAAATCAGGCTGTTTTGAAGGGCTTGCCAGTAAATTAACTGTGGGATCTAGATGGACTTTTTTCTTTTCTTTTCCTGATGCATGTTGGAGGTGCCTGGAGGAGTGGATCAAAACAAAAATAAAAATCTAAAAGCCCTGTAGTTTATCTGTTTTAAAATCTAAGTTAGGTAGTGTTCCAACTTAAGTGGCAAAGTTTAAAAAGAGTGATCAGAGAGTGGGAATTCACACGCTGTTTGACTTGGTCAGTGAGGTGTTTAAGGCAGAAGCCTGTACTACTATTTTCTGCTAGTTGTGGTCATGAAGGTCTGATTTTACACTGCATTTTGCATTGTATGTAGACAAAAGGGCACATCGAGACACATGTGTAGACAGCATGGGTGCCCACATGCACTGGGCTCTCCCAAAGGGACTCCTGTTTAAGTGAGTCTTTTAGAGTTCAGTAAAACTCATGAAAAATTGTATGTAAGGGTGTGTGAAGGATCATTTGTCATGGAATTTTTTTGCCTTGTATTTTCTCTTACTGTTTTACAGTCAGTTTCAGAAAACTTCGGCAAAAAATATGGTTTGGTTCATTTCTTTTTAGAATAGGGACATATCTGAGCAAAACTGAATGAATGATGAGTTGAGAGCTCACTGAAAATCAAGCATTGTGTTTTCCGTAACATGAATAAGTGTTTTGCATGTTGTCAAACAGTAGTAACAATTCAAACGATTTCATTTTTGGTAGCTAATGTTATGGTATTTCCATACACAGTCGTAAGTTCACAACAAAGCTAATATACCAGTTATTATATAAAGAGAAATACAAACAAATTTATGAGCGGCAAAAGACCATCTGGTCAAATATATCAAATTTTTATGCTTAGTTTAACTTAAGAAGCTACTTTCTCCCACATAGTAATCCCAGGTACATAGAGAGTCTTTTTTTTTTTTTTTTCCCCAGATGGAGTCATAGAGAATTCTGCATGCAGACATTAGGTAAATTAAAAATAAAAAAAAATTCTCCAAAGCAGACATATATTTTGGAACCATTCCCTGTTCTTCTGATTTTTCAGTTGCGTTATTTGATACGCATTGAATGAATGCTGTGTATTCACTATATACCCCTGTCTGAGTAGAATGCTCGCTCCCAATTTTTCAGAGATTGTTAGTCCAGTTTTCTTCCAAAAAAGGAGACTTGCAACTTAACAAAGGTTAGGAAAATACAGATTTATTTGATCTGGTCTTCTCCCAGAAAATGGCCCGTGTGGTGGTTTTTTTTTTCTTTTTTGCAATAGGGGTTTGACTTCTGGACAATGTTGCATTATAATAGCACTCCTGAGAGTTAGTGCTATATTTACAGAAGAGCTTAATTATCATTGATTTTCTTCTGCTCTCAGAGAACTGAAATATCCAACTTTGGCAGCAGTAATTGTTTTTGAAAGCTTGTTTTCAAAGTGCCAACTTTATGCAGGTAAAAGCAGGTTGCTGATTTTTCAGTGTTTTATTGATATCTTTCTTAACACTTTTCTTTTGATTGTATAAATGTTTTTTCTGTTGACTCTGTCAATGTTAAAGTTTGTTCAAATATGAATTAAAATGTTCTTAAATCTAATACACACTGACAAAATGTCCACATATAGATTAAGAAACAGGCAGGCTAGAAAATCAAATGCTTTGGTTTTGATTCTTGATCATCATTGATAAGTGGTGTGGTTTTTACCAAGTCACTTAAAGTTCCTAGGCATCTGTTTAATTAGGTATAAGGTAGGAATAAATAGCACATGAGCAATATGGAGGTTAATTAGTTCTTTTTGAAAAGGGAAAGTGCTACATGTTTTTTGGAGAGTGAGAAATACATGCTAATGCACTGCGCTTTCTAAAAATCAGACTGATTTGAAATGGCTTAAAGACAACATGCTGTACCATAGAATTAGACACAGTTCTTTTCACTCTTCCACACCATATCTAAAATTCAATAGTATGTACTTCAAAACCCAGTGGTAAAAAGGACTATCAAGCCTAACTGTCTTTCAGAGAAACGCGAACTAGCTTGGGCTTGTTGTGGAATCATGTCAGACTTACGTGGCAACTCAGGTTGTGAAAAATAGGACTTTGTTGTCCTTCTGAGATTACAAAGCAAAACGCAGAAAAGGCAAATTTTGATGAAGCTCTTTATGCTTGGAACACATGAACGTAAGGGTATACTGTAGTTTTGACTTTGCTTCTTATTTTTTGTTTTCAGTCTCTGGAATCAAAGAGTCACGCAAACTATGTAAAACCTGGACTGAGAACAACTAAGAGCTACTTGCTTTAGCAAGGCTTTATTTTCTTCTTTCAAATGTCCATTCACTCCAGGATGCCATCTAATTGATTCTTGAATTACACCCAATCCTTAAGCATTGCCTGTAAGGCTGTGATTCCTCCTATAAAGATGTGCTTCCTGACGTCTGTTTTGAATTTGTTTTTCTTTAATTTCCTTTTAGGCCCCCGTGTCCTGTTATCTGCATTAAGCTGAAACTAACAACTAAAACTGACATCTACCATGGCATTTCAGATTGCAGACTGTTCAATAAAAATCTCTTCTCTCTCATTTTCTTCTTTAAAAATGTATGCTAAATTCATCCCTGCTGTAAGTGCACTTGAGATTTAGGAAGAGCCACTGTCCATGTGTTTTATGTTTTGTTAATGTAATTCTGTCTTTACAACTCACATTGATCATCAAATCAGTGTAAAATTTTGCAAGTGCAGTCTTGCTATTGAAACTTTACGAAGCATGTTATCAAATGCCTTACTGTCATCTTTGAAGTGTTACCAAATTGTCTCTGTCTTGTGGTGATTAGCTCAGTTACTCATTCTTATGTTGTTTGCTGTCTATTTTTCCCCTTCCTGTTGTTTATTATACCGAGAATCCGAGTTGCCTCCAGCTCTTACTTAGCATTGTCTGCTGTTCCTTAGAGCTCCCGCGTTCCGGCTTCGGCTCCTTCTTGGCTATCCTTCACTCCTGCTTTGTATTTTTTTTAGCCTATTGGTGTGTTACTTTAAGCTGATAAGCAAGAAATTTTACTAGCATTTTGTCAGTGTGTTTACAAAGCAAATACAGCTTCTTTTGAGCTTTATTCTTCTCTTGCCTCTGTGTTCACCTCTTCCCTGAATTTAAGTTGGTTCCTCTGTCTGGGTCATTTATTTAGATTGAAACCAGCAGAGATGCAAGTACCGACCCCTCTGGGACTACGAATAATACAGTATGTCTCCCTCGTCCCTTGACTTTCAGACGTTAGATATTGCTCCTTTCCAATGCCCCTCTGTTTTCTATTTTTTTAATAAGCTCTTTATCCTTTCTGTGGATCTGAACCTGGATCCACATTGCTCATAGTTAGAGCGAGGACCTGTCAAAGGAAACTTTTCAAAGACTTCCTGAACATCTAAATAAATTGACATAGAGGAGGCCAGATCTTTCTTGCCTTACTCATGCGAGCACTGCCTTTGAAGTCGCTGGCGCTGCTGGTGTGAGTGATGTGCGCGGGACCCGTGGGGTGCCCGGGGCAGCCGCAAACCAGCGCGTTCAGAGCCCCGGATGCGCCCCTTGTACCAGGCCCTCGGCAGGCACAGAGACAAGAGCTGGACTGAGACGTGCACAGAGCTGGCGAGGCACGAGACCAGCTCCTGGCGGAGAGCTGGCCTAGCTCTGTGGACAGCACAACTCTCCAGCACTGGGAGTTGTTAACTGGGGGGAAGGTGTGAGGAAGAGGGGTAAGAAGGGCGCAGGAAAAGCAAGCTGGAGTGAGCCAAAGGTGGGTCTTGAAGAGGGATCAGTAGTAGTCTGATCTGGAAATATTTCCTGCTTACAAGGCGCGGACAGGCAGGCAGTGAAAACCATGAGCATCAGCAGAGAAGAGGAGGGAGCTGATGGTACAGTACTGGTAGAACTCAGCTGTGCAGAACTGCTTATGAAAATCCCATAGAATAAGAAGGATATTGGGTATTGGTCTATTTTGGACATTGCAGTTTTCTGAAATGCTGAACAGTAGAAGCTGCAGAAGCCTGGCAACTCATGAAATCAGATTAATTGGTTGCTAGCAGGTAGGGGGAGAGTAAGAGCTGGAAATCTGTGCATGTTTAACTTGTCAGTATATAAACTGTGCTTATTCCTGCTGACATTCAAATAACGTCTTGTCTTCTGTAGTTGTTCAATTCACATTTTTTGAAAAAATTAAGAAGGAAGACTTCTTAAGTCAGAGAAAACTATGGTTTAACAAGAGATTTTGCTTTCTTCCTATGGTAATCATAGTAAAGGTTCATTATTTGAAATATCTTAATATTTTTCAGTGATTTAGCAATAGCAAATTCAGAGGTGGACATGGAATCCACAAATATTCAGAGAGAGAGAGTGTTTCATGAATGTATCTCTGCTATTTCCAAAATAATATCAGTTTGGTTTTAGAGACCAAATAAAAATTACAGCTGTAACACATCTGGAAATTGTGCATTTCACAATATAGATTTTTTACACTTGCGCTTCCTTCTCCCATTTGAATCTGTTATGTTTGTAGGAAAACAATACTATGTCCTTACTGTCAAGGCAAATCCGGTTTCGTACCTGAATGACAGAAGCCCAGGATAAATTTTGGGTGCCGTCTTTAAATCGTGGACTGATGGCACTCCTGCAACATGCACACGTTGGCCCACCATCCTCATGCCTTATCAAATAGTAGCTCAGTTCAGTGGGACAAATTTTGCTTTTAGAGCAGTATGGATCAGTTCAGCTAAAGCAAGTGGTTTTGTTTTGGAATTATGGGGGCTTGGGAAGAGTTTTTATTTTGTCCCCTAAGTATGCAGGATTTGCAAAGGTCTGTAGTGGAGAAAGGATTCTGCTTCTCATGGGCGTTGGAAGTACAGCCATGAGGAAAGTAGTTTTGTTGAGGTACAAATGACATATTTATAGGGAGATCTAATGAGGGACTCAGGCTGAATCAAAGAGGAGTTAAATTTTCTGTAACTTTAGTCCTGAAACTTTTCACTGTGGCTCAAAGCTGCCCTCTTCAGTATGTTGGCGGCAGTCATGTTCTGTGCTGGGAGAGAGCACAGAGGTCTGAGTTCACAAAGCAGCGTGGTTTAGGAAAGCCTTGCTTTTGTTTTGAGGGAATCTGAATCCAGAGCAGGGGATGGCAACTTTGAACAAGCTTCCAACACCTCTACCGTCGGTCCTGCAGAGGGATTTTTCAAAGACGGAACATTTCTTCACTCAGCAGTTCCCTTAATGTTCTGGCTTGGCTCCTTACATTGCACATTTTTTCATCATAAACCAAATATTCACTACATAGGAGTAAATCTTATCCTGTTTGGAAACTACGGTGTATTTCTTGGGAGCTATTGTACTATAATAATAACCATAATTACCTTTAAAGGCATGCTCTACTGCCTGTATCTTGAGTACCACAAGGAATTTCACAAATAAATGTAGGGTTTTCTGTATGTCCAGATAACTGTGTCATGGAGGGATATGCTAGCTAATAATGATTTTATATTTTTAACCTCCCTTCTTTCTTCTCCTTCTGTTTTCTTTCTCCTCGCCCCACGGCCATATTTCACCTACTTCCTGTACAAAATCAGAAATAAATTAATTCAGCTTTCTTATTCTTACATTGATGTGTGGAAAAGTAATTATTTTGTTTAAAATTCTTATTTGTTTAGACAGCTCACTTCTTAATTAATCCTAACCCTTTCTTTGTGCTCCTTGAGTAACAATAATATCAGATTTGTCTGGAATGATTAATGCCTTATGTGTTCCAGATCCTCAACTGAGTAAAGATTTATGGACCAACATTTTCTGGTTTTCTGGTAGTCAAATTTTTCTTTTTTTTTCCCCTCACGTTGCACTCTTTGGCATTTGCTTCTATTTTTCAGGTGTAAATACTGTGACAGGTCATTCAGCATTTCCTCCAACCTCCAGCGGCACGTTCGAAACATCCATAACAAGGAGAAGCCATTCAAATGCCACCTGTGTAACCGATGCTTTGGGCAGCAGACCAACTTGGACCGACATCTTAAGAAACACGAACACGAGAATGTTCCAGGTAGCAAATGGCATTGCTGTGTGGTTCTGCTGGGGCGCTGGAGGGAGAAGACACCATGGTCTAGTCTCTCTGGTCACCTTGGGATGCCTTTATGGAAAGCACAGTTTCTTAATGCTGAATATCATTAGGTATCAAAAAAACAAATGCCAACTCCTCATGCAGCCACAGGTGCATATAGCTGCAGTGCGTTACTGTAACACACAGTGCTCAGCTCTGCCACGGTCTCATCAGGTACTGTGTGCCCTTTTCCAATCCATGAAATTACAGTCATGATATGAACTTCTTGGGGACTCTGTCCAGGGGGCATAACCTCTCATCGTGAGATCTTTGGGTGCAGTGTTGATGTGGACATGCCAAACTCTACCAAGGGTTTTCAACCTGAAATGCATGTGTAGTTATATGTGAAGTTCAAGAAGATAAATAGCCTGTCCTGAGAGAAAAACTGAAGGAAGAAATTCCTATACTGAAGCCAGCTAAGTGATCTCTCAGCCAAGGGAAAAACTTTATGAAAAAGTTAAAGGCAAACAGCTATACAATGGATAGTGGTTCTTAATTTGTATATACCATCCGTAAATGCTAAATACCATCCATGTTTCTCTCTGTAGTTCAAGTCTGGAAAACACGAGCTTCCGTTGGCAGTTTTGGTCCATGAGATTTCTCTTAAATAGTAAATTCTCAATATATAGTGAGGGGATTGTTGCATAATGTTTCTCCTTTATTTTTCCTCTTAATAAAAGCTTTAACAGTATCTGATTGTTTCTCCTGTTCTCTTTTCTTGTTTCTCTCACTCAGTGAGCCAGCACTCTGGAGTCATTACAAACCACCTTGGGACCAGTGCCTCTTCCCCAAACTCGGAGTCAGACAACCATGCACTTTTAGATGAAAAAGAGGATTCGTATTTCTCTGAAATCAGAAATTTTATTGCAAATAGTGAGATGAATCAAGCATCAACTTTAGCAGATAAAAGGTAGACAAGCAAATAAAATTACCTGGTGACATGTATTGTTAACATGGTTAAAAGACTAGTCAGCCTCTGTCCTGCAGTACTTGGTTTAAAACACTCAAAAGAGAGAAATGTAGCATTTTGGAAGGAAAATGCAATCAACTTTAAGTTCTAAGCCCGGCGTTAAGTCTTTTCAGAAAGTGACTTAAGTTAGGAGAGCTTACACGAGAGTGACACTGAAGTTTGGAGACGTGGCTGCAACCAGTGGAGACGAGTAGTGGAGGAGATTTGAAAGGAAGAGAGCTGATGGTTGTGCTAACAGAAGGCAGGCAGGCAGCTCGCTGCAGAGTTAGCACCAGTGCGACAGTTGTTGGAAAATGCAAATTCTTCACTAGATAAACGTCATTAGTGGTCCGTTACCTTCTGCCATTAAACCAGTTGGCCTGTTCTGTCACAGATCAGAGGCACCTGCTTTTTCAGTCTTTTAGTTTGTTTCAAATCTATCCATATCACAAGGCAGAAGCCAGTACTGTGGATGTCAGCAAATCCAAACGTATAATAACCTGGCCATTTGATACGTAAATGATTTTGAGTCTGTATGTGCTTCATTGTTGAAACTTGGCTTGGAGGAAGAGAGCTGAACAGACACTTCTCACCCTGTTGTGAGTAGGCGCAGCTCTGCAGCTGCCAGGTGATTGCACCTGCACATCCAGTCTGAAATGCTCTTTTCATCCAGTTCCCTCTGTAGAGAATCACTGGCTTTTTTTCTGGCTCACTAGGCTGTTGAATTCCTTCATATGTCTGGGAAAAATTCCCAAGAAGCCTCTCATCCTGTGTCCACTGTGTACAGGCCCAGGAGGCCTGCAAGGACACTTGTTTGATGACTGTTGTGTGCATGCTGGAAACACTGCCTTGCCAGCTGCAGCCAGTGCTGGTGGTATTGCACATGGGGAATGCAGCGTGCACTTTTTACCCTGAGTGCCTGTAAAAATGCTAAATTCAGACACTCTCAATTTCCTCTTCAGTTTCGTTGTCTTCATTTTGTTTGCTGGATACAGGAGCAGAATAAAATGCTTATATACTGACTCCTCTTGTTTACTTTGTGTGCTTGAAGCAAAACAAGGGGGAGGGTGAGAACTAGGATTTGCTGGAATTTCCTGGGGGAAATTAGGCTTTGTTGACTGTGTCTAATGTAGAGGGAAAAAAAGACAAGAGGAGTTAATCTTAGCAGCCTGGTGAGATTGATCTAGAGGAAGAACCATCTGTGAGCCTGTACCTTAAAATCCATCACAGTTCTGTAAAACAAACGTACTAATGTGTCTAGAGTAAGTGACAATATGCGGGGCATGGGAAACATCTGAGTTCCCCCTTTGTTTTTTAAACCTCATTTTGACTAAGTGATATTTAATCTGCCCCCAAACCCAGTAGGACATTCTGGGTTGTGTCATTTTACTGTAGGGCCAGTTGTGGCAACATTCCTGCTCTCTTGCTTTCACAAGTAGCTGTTCAATGTCAATACTAAGGTTTAAGTCCAAAATACAAGTATGAGAAATCCGCAGAATGATATGATCAACGTAGAGAACAGTAAGAAGTCTGGAACATGCTGGCATAAAATTTCTGGTAAAAATGCAACGCTTATTTTATGTCACTTGGTGGCATCCTGTTGGGTTCCAAGTCCATAGCACTGCTGATCACACTCATTCTCTTAACATAATTTAAAACTCCTAATCTCTAGGAGTCCACTATGTCCTTTCGGATATGAATAGGAAAAGTAATATGAGAGAGAATTTAGGCTGACTATTAGATTATAGTGTGAGGAAGCTTCCTCCTTCTGGTTGCTTGAAGGGAGATTGTTAGAATACAGTAGTAGAGAGAAGGAGGAAAGCCCCATGTTCCAGAGATGTTGTATTTTGAGAGATGGAAAAGCATGATTTAAATCCAAACTAGACAAAATTCTAGTTTGCAAAGCATTTGGGTTGGTATATACTTGACATGCTCATTGGCTGTTAAGACACTGTGAATTTTAACTGCCTGAAAGATGTCGGTTTTCCTTTTTCTTGCAGTTTAAATAATATGTATGTGTACATAGATACGTCTCTACATGTTTGCATTCATACACATGTATAAAATTAATAAAGTCTTACATTACAGTGAAAATGCATGTCTTATTCATTTGGTATCTTTTTTTTTTTCTTTCCCCCTTGACCAAATATTTCAGGCCAGAAATCCAGGATATTGATGGCAATTCCCAGTGTCATGGATTATCAAATGAGAAAACAGAAGATGTGGATGATGAAGATGAAGAACTGGAAGAGGAAGATGATGACAGCCTGACAGGGAAGTCACAGGATGAAACAGTATCACCCACTGCAGAGCCCCGAGGAGCTTACGAGGATGAAGAAGATGAAGAGCCCACATCTCTCACCATGAGCTTTGACCACACCCGAAGGTGAGGTGGGCCATTGCCTTTGAGAAGTCAAATGGGGGCCAGACTTCTGACCCTGTGTCAGTGGTAGATTGTGAGTGCTATTGTTTTATTTTTCAAGCCATATATCATACCTCCAGTTTGATTTAAGCATTCACTTGAAAGATTCCATTTTCACCATGGTGGGGGATACGAAACAAGTGGACTGCAGGAAGAATCTTTGATAAGATGTATATCCAAGACTTGAGGAGTTCGTATCAGGAAAAGTGTCAGAAAACACCTTTTTCAGGGTACCACAGTTCAGTGGATAATGTCTAAAACTTGGGTCAGGACAAAGGGAGAGGCATATGTATACAATCCAGTTTGTAGGGTGCTACCCATTTTATTTGTAGAAAGATGTTGCTGACTTCCAAGTGAAGTCACCAGAGCTCTGGAAAAAAGTGAAGATTTTTTTTTTTTCCTGAGGTCAAGCCATATCTAGACACCTTCAAAATTAGTTTGTTGCACATAGAATAGGCTTAGCATTCCTTTTTCTGCCTCAGTTTCCCAACTGACATTCATAACAAATGTCCTATGATGCAAAGAGTAGCATCTTATTTAGTCTCAGAGCATCTCTATTTTCATTGCAACTCAAAGAAAGTGCAGCAGTGTTCTTTACACATTCATATGGTGTAAAATATGTCAAGGAGTGGACAGCAATTGGACGTCTCCACACAGAAGACCACAGTCAATTGTAGTCAGGCTGAATCACAAATATTTATAGCACTAATACTTGTACGTGCATAATCATGGTCTCCACTTTTTCTTTTCTGCTTGCATTTTGTGTCATTTTTGTGTTTGTCTGTCAGCTCACGCATGTGGCTTGTGAGACCCCCATGGTATGTGCATGCAGGCACTGGGTTAGCACCACTCACATTGGCTAGTCTGCGAACGGTGAGATGAGCTAACAACAGGTCAACCCCTTCCCCTGGTCATTGGTACAGGTGTATTGAGGAGGACGAAGCCGGCTTGTTAGATTTGGAGCAGATGCCGAATTTTGGGAAGGGGCTGGATCTTCGCAAAGCAGCCGAGGAAGCATTTGAAGTTAAAGATGTGTTTAATTCCACCTTAGACTCTGAGACAATAAAACAGACTCTGTACAGGCAGGCTAAAAACCAGGTAGGTATATGACAGAACATTTTATCTAGCTTGCCGCCAGCATGTACTGTAGGATTAGCAAGCAGCTGGCCTCCTTAAGCTAAGGTTTATTTTCCCCTTCCAGTGAGCTGGAATTCTGACTGTAATGAGTGAATCATGTGGGAACCATGTCTTGTTGCATCTGTACAGAAATTGAGAAGAAGTGGAGTGGGCATCAGTTTTAGGTCTCCAGATCAATTTATCATTAAGCCTATGTTGTGAGAACATGCCTATATAGAAAGATAGCGGCATCTGTCTGTTTTTATCTGTCTGTATAAATGTTTTTTTCTGACTATTATTTATTTATGCTTTGGGATAGGTCTTCAGTTGGTATATACTAGGAAACTCGAGTTTGGTCCACAGAAACAGTAATAAAATATCACTGTATTTGATTATGAAAAGCGTAATAGACACACAAGTATTTCCTGGACTTGCAGTCCTGCCAGGTCTCAAGAACTTCCTCATTTATCTCCCTGATTTCTAAAAGCAAACCAGAAAATGGAAATCTGCTTTGTCAGCTAGACCAGTTCAGACCCACCAAGAAACCTCAAAATGACGTCTCAGCACCTGTTGTAGTTTTGAGAAAAATCTGGAGGTACGGGGCAGATCCATTTGTGCTTTCTACTTTTTCATTAAACCAAAATATTCAGTCTTGTTTCATGAAGTTCCTGTCTTGATCCATATGAAAGGATTCTCAGAAAAGAACTGTTCGGTGAAGTTACATCACAGTACTGGACAGGAAAGATCATGCTCAACGCTTCTAACTTCAAGCCTCTAAAAAAGGTGCTCTGAATTACTGCCCAACTATCGTCATTGACTATGTAGGGAATTTGGACTTCTGCTTTCACACTACCACTTTGCACGTAACTATGTAATGTGGTGTAAAGTAAATGGTGTGAGTAGTGTCCATCCTGACAGGTGTCAAGGAAAGCGTTTCAACAAAATCTGATGACATTAGTCACTCCTTCTGATCTGTTTAGGAAGGAGTAGACGGCTTGGATATTACTGGAGGCTTGGCTATATTTAATATGGGTGATAAGTTTAACTATTGCCTTGGAGTCCCTTTCTAACCTTCAAGCAACAGAAAGTGTCTTGAAATCTATTTTAAATCTCCAGCAAAGCAGTAGCCTAATGCAGCTGCCAAGCAGAACATGATTTTTGATTTATCATCAACCAGAATTTGTGAAGTTCTTGTCCTCCACAGCAGGTGCTAGGGATAAAGCTGGGGAAGGGACTGCTTGAAGACAGGACGCAGCTTTTTTCCAGGGGAAACTAATTTAAGCACAAGCCACTTGCCTCTTATGTGTGTCCTGTTACTAATATGGCAAATGTACTAACTATTTGGGAAAGCTTGCTCCTTTATAATTTGTACTGCGTTGTTAAATCTATCTGATGCTTGGCTGGGGGGGGAGTTGTTTTTTGAACCAATTTTATACTGTATGAAATGCAAGCCTGGTTGCACTTAAATGGCAATAAGTAACAAATTATTTGAACAACGTCTTATGCGGGGAATGTAATAGTAAAACAACATTTGTGTGAGCAGCACAGCACTCCTTTGGGGCTGTCTTTCTTTTATGCAATTTTAGAAGCATGCATGTCCTTAACACTACCAAGCTGTACCTCTTTCAGCACATACCTGTAATAGGTGCGTGTGTTGACTTGACAAGTAGATCTTACAGCCTTTAAGAGGAGAGGCTAAAGTTGGATGACTGGTTAGTATTGTCACCATTGCAGTTGCATTACTAGGGGTCCTAACTGTACTGAGCGTTGTACCGATGTCGTAGGTAATGTATGGTCTTTGTCTGTTGCCCTGCAGAGGCTTGTTTGTGGATGGGTGCAGCCTCAGGATGAAGGAGAGGGCTGCACAGCCACCACTGCATTGCAACGTGGGAGCATACATTACACCAGCTAGCGCAGGATGGGGGGGAGCCGTGTCTTCCTCTGTTTCAGATCACAGGTGGCAATGACATTGGCTGTTACCTCCAGTACACAAGGTTACCACCTACCCAGGTCTTCACATTTGTTTGGGCTGTGAAAGGATGCAAAGGGCTTTATGAGACGAGCAGTCTTGGAAGAGGGAGAGCATCTGGGTTATAGAGAAGCAAGCAGATTGTTAGAGAGCAAACAGAAGTCTCCAGGCATTTTTTTCAGCAGACACTTAACCATTTCACTGCAGCAATAAATCAACCCCAACAAGAACACATGAGCACACTAGTAATACCAATGAGCTTTTCATGCCTGTATTCCTGAATACTTACGTGCAGGTTTCCACAGGCACCGGAGGGCTCATGCCAAGCAGGGGGTCACAGGGTGTCCAGCCACTGCCAGCAGCTGCCCATCGGGCTGCAGCAAGCGTGGCTGTTGCTACGCCACTTCTGTGGCGTGTGAGCGGGCCCCAGCCTCAGTTAGCCACCTGCTTGGCTCTAGGTGTACATTTCTAAAAACAAAGCAAAGCATTTGGCATTCTGCATGCAGCCACTTTCCCCAAGAGCAGAGGCTAGAGTCAGGTGTGTGGGTGTGTAACCACGTGCAGAGCCTGGCACAGGCTGGATTGGATCTATAACAGCCACCGGGAGTGATGGCATTACTTGACTAACCCTACACCTGCCTGTAAACTCTGGCACATTCAAGTAGTTGGAGTGATGGGTGTGATCCCTGCATGTGGATGTAGATCTAGACCTGCTGGCAAGATTCTTAGCCCAGGCCAAAGGATGCTGGCAGTCTTACATTTTGGTTAGATGGTGCTGTGCTTCGCACGGGTTATTGTAGCCTGTCGTGCGTGCGTATTCACACGTCCCCTGCATTACTCTCTTCTCCTGCAGGCTTATGCAATGATGCTGTCCCTGTCTGAGAACGCTCCCCTCCACACGTCCTCCCAGAACTCTCTGGGTGCTTGGTTGGACATGGCAGGAGCAGCTTCAGAGTCGGGGGCCTTTAACCCCATCAACCACCTCTGAGAGGTCAACAAGGCACTGGCCAGAGTCCCAGTGAGGAGGCGGTGGTGCTGCAATTATCCTAGCAAAAATCCCAGCAAGCAGAAGATGGATGAGAGGGCCTCAGGAGTCGCCTGGACTTTTGGCTGCGAAAGGAACCTGTCGCATCTGACCTACAAGTCCTGCATTTTTACCTATCCAGAGTTTTCATTTGTAATTTATCAGAACGAACCTCTCCAAAACTGGATAACCCTGATGCAGCCCTAGGATTTCACAATCTATAGGAATAGCATAAGCAAGACATGAATTGCAACAGTGCAATCAAATATTGATCCCTCTAACATTACAGTATAGTATCACTGAGCCAGTAAAGCCCGCATATAAATTAAATCTGGAAACCATTCGGTAGCTTACTCCTTTCGACTCAGTCAAGTAATGAGATAACAAGGAAACAGAGCCAGATCAGACCTATTCCTGGTGCAATTCCGACAGATTCAGTGGAGTTACACCAGGGAAGGGTAAATTCAGCCCATTTAATTGACCTCAAGAAGAATCTGAAATTGTGTACTCCCATAGAAATACTGTCCTATCCTTTGTTCCCAACCAAACGTTGGCACAGTGCAAAGCTTCTTGGATGTGAGGCCACACTGCGTGCAGTCACGATACGCAAAATGCAGTGTCCCAGTTGAGAGATCTTCAGCTTGGAGCATTGCTGAGGCTGGGTTGTTGATGTACCATGCAAATGCATGGTTCACGGCCATCGGCTGTGCCCTGAACGCCCTTCCATCTGTGCCTACGCCGCAAGGTTGAGAGTGCTTTGCATCCCTGGTAGTGCCTGTGAGCCCGAGCTGCTTGGACTTGAAGCATCCCAAATGTTTCAGAAAAAACCGTGCTCAGAAAACCTCTGGCAGGTGGGGCGGTGGCACTTGGCCCCGCTCTGGCCCGGGTGCCTCGCGGCGGAGCCGCTTGGAGCTCCCCAGGCAGAGAGCGCCCGGGGTAAAGCCGTGCCTGAGAGGTGCAGCTGGGTGCGAGAAGGTGTGCGGCGGGCAGGTCTGGCCTGGGGAAGGGCAGGGCAGTCGCAGCTTCTGCTTTGTCTCCCAGAGTTTTCTTTAGAGTGACATCTTTTCAGTGTTGGTAGTAGCGGGGAATAGTGGCAGAAATCTCTGACTCCTGCTGTTGTTTTGGTTTGCTGGATGGTTGTTTATGCATAGCACACTGCTAGTAGGCCTATAATTTTAATGGAAAGAGTAAAATTTCCTTGCTTCAGCAACATCAGGGTTTCAAGCCCTCTGTTCAAACACATAGCTAAGAACAGAATTGTCTGACTCTAAAATTGCTCACAGATATTTTATGAGTTTTTTCAAATTGCGTCAAAATCTCATCTTTTTTACTGATACAAAGCGTCCAGAAATACTGTGATGTTTGTGCTATTCTGCATTGTAATTACAATCCGGTGGTGTAGCAAAGATTTTGCAGGTAAAGCTGAATTACAGAATAATCTGGGAAGTGATTAGACCTATTGCAAAGAATAACATTGGCTATACAGGTAAAATCTAGGATGTGTCCTGAGCATTTGCTAATTGCAGCATCATAAAAATCAGAATTTCCAAGGATTGGACTACTGCTACCACCGAGTGACCACTGGCACGTCTGCACCGTGTCCATTGCAGTTCTGCCCAGCAGCTTGCTAGGAGCCTGGGGGTGCTCTGGCAGTCTGGCTGTGCAAAGCCAGTAAGGTCAAGAGGAACCTTTCCCATTGATTCTGGCATATTTTAGTGCTGGGTGAGCTTCTAGTAGGTATCGTATCTGGTAATAACTGCTTGCAGAACTGAGTTACTGGCTGATTTCAGAGAAGCAGCACACAGTGGTCAGTATATGTGCCTGTTCGTACTTGACATGCTCAGCCTCTCTGCTGACTTTGTATGAGAGGAAACAGACGGGAGCTTCTGTGCCAGTCCAGGATGGAGAACCGCAACGCTGGAGCCCCATTCCAGCATGCTGAAACAAAGGAAACAACTACTCAGATAAAGTGGAGGTTATGTTAGGAACCCTTTGTAATTAATTCCCTGTTTGCACCCCAGAGCATGCTTGAGGCTGTTTTTAGATAGCCAGGAGCCTCAGACTGTCCGAGGAGAAAAGCATCTAGGGTATCTTTGGTATAGAAGGAATAAAAGGTAAATCAGCAGCATCGGTGTATTTTCTGAGAAAATTTACCCTCCCTATTTGGTTTTCCACATCCCCCTGTGAAAGTGCCCAAGGCTCTGAATCCACCAGGTAGTGTAAGCCGAACTGCTTCATGTATTTGCACAAAGTTCTTGGGTGGCTACAGCCCAAGCAGTGACCATGCCAGAGGACACCAGTCCGTCAGCACGCGGCGGGACGTCCCCGTCCCCGCACGCCTGCCTCCGCTGCTGCTGCAGCACCGCCCTGCCCAGGCGCTCGGCCTTTAAATTATTCCCACAGGGGCCAACTGAAAATAATAAAAGAACTGTTTCTTTTCTGGATGGAATTTATTTTAATCTGTATATAACTTGTAATTTTTTGCTCATTCTTTTCTTATTTTATTTCTTCCTTAACAGTATTTTTTGCATTAGATATCATTATTGTGAAGAAATAATGTTAATATAAGTATGTAGTGAAGGACCAAAATTGTGTAATTAAGGTTGTATGTTGTATGATCGATAACCAGGGAGTAGGAAGAGTTTGTTAATGTGCCAAATGACCCTGATTAATCCTGCTATTCTTGCTGCCGATTCTCCAGACAATCATATGTTTTGTTACATTTGCGTGTAGGTGCCAGCTGCATTAGACTAAGGTTTCTATTTATTTCCTTGATGGGCTGGAAAGCAAAAGCGGCCTGGCCCAGAGAGCGAGCAGCCCCTGCCCCGCCGCCCTGCCCTCGAGCACGCAGGCGAGCCTCCGCGGGGCCAGCCGGACGCCAGCGGAGGGACTGGAAGCGCTCGGCTGGGGACGGCTCAGCCCTGCGGCACCCAGGCCCCGCGCCAGGAGATGCTGGAAGGTGGCCTGGCCTCGAGCAGCGGCGCGGATCCGTCCCTGCCCAGGGAAAGCCCGAACGCCTCGCTCCCTGCTCCCGGCCTCCTGTGTGCCCAGAGCAAGCCGAGTCCCCCTCTGAGCAGGGAGCGCGGCGGTGTCTGCCTTGGTGGAACAAGGTCTTGGGCAGCAGCCCTGACCCGATGCTCTGTTCGTCACTGAAGCAAGCTTTGAAGAGGTTGGCATCACGCTCCTCGGCACGAGGAGGTACCGGAGCAGCCGGAGGAGCAGTAGTGAGCTGGTATCCAAAATGTGGGCCAAGTACTGAGCAATGCAAATGTTACTGTGGGGTTTGTGGGGGTTTTTTTGGTCTTCCCTTCAGCATCTCAGCCCTCCGTTCTGTTGCGTTGTGGCTCCAGAAGAGCAGATCGGCAGCTCCCTCGTGGGCTGCTGGCCAGGGGCGGGGGGCACGCTCCGGCCAGGGATCAAGGACGTGAAAAATAGAGTTTTTTAAATCATGAAATGATTTTTTTTTTCTTTTTGCATTTCCTAATTCAGTTTTCTTCCTGTTTTCTCTAGCTAGTGCCTCTGTTTTAGGATCCCCTGACTCCTTTAATTTAGCACTGATTACAAGTTTTAATTTTTCCACAGTTAAATAAAGAGAAAGCCTCACTGAATTTCTATTATCTTGTAGCTTTCATTCAATTGCACTTGCAATGTGTTGCAGCTCATAGCAGATGTTTAGGTTTTGTTTTGCTATTTTAGACAAAAGCAATCACTTCTTTTGAAGGATGTTTCCTGAGATGTGTATGTCCCGGTCAGTTCTGCCATCAGGACGGAGCTGGCTTGCTAGCACTGGCAGCGGGGAAGGTTGGGGTCCCCTTGGCTCCAGGTCGACTTGGAGCTGTAGTGCTTAAGGACATCTGCCACCACTAACGTGGTATGCTCAGGAAGCACGATGCCGATGCGATACAGCAGGGCGTGTAGTTACAGGGATTTCAGTACGGCCTGGCGTTTGTGTGAAAGCAAAGGCACCATCCGAGGCGTGATGTAAGCCAAGAATATTTGTGTAGGATCTATTTATTAAATGTATTGCCACATCTCGTAGCCATATTGCCACAACAGCAAGGGGGAGAGGACGGGAGAGGCTGTGCGATGTTTCGTATCACCAGATACGGCCGAAGGAGGTTGCGGCAGCGGGGGCTGCGGGAAAGCCTCTGGCTGCTCAGCGCACCGCGAGGGCCCCGGCTTCTCCTGTCCGCCGCTGGGCCCGTCGACCTTTCTGCATGAGCCAGCCACAGAGGAGGAAGCAGGTCCGAGGCACGTGCTTGCCCTTTTGCGCACTCGGACGCTGCGTCCCGCGTACCGATGCGAATCGCTGGTGCTGATGCAGAAAGCCCGCGGAGCAGCGGCGGTGCCGAGGGCGCGGGTGCGCCCGGGGTGCGCGGGGCCCTCCCGCGGGACGTGCCGCGCGCACCCTGCCGGAGCCGCCTGCGCGGCTGTTTGATGCCCGGGGACGTTCCCGCTGGCAGCTGACTGCGCCGGCCGCGTGCTTTTGAAGCGCGTCCCGCGCGCCGCAGCGTGCGCCAGCGGGGATCTCGGCAGAAAGGAGCAGAAGCGCAGGGCTCAACAGGTGCGGCTCAGTGTCAGCAGCAAACCCAAACCAGGCAGGATTAAACAGCAAAACATGAGCTGAGTTTGCTAAACTGCATTCCAGGACAAAACACAGAGCCTGGTTTCTGTCTTGCTTAAAACAAACTAGTGGAAGCTTTCGATTTCTCCTTAATCAGCACTTAGACTCTCAGTAGACGTTCTTGAAAACGGCTTCCCACTTCCTACGAAGCGTTTTGAAAAGCACTTGCACAACGACATGAACATGTTTAGACTCTAAGCATCAAAGCACTGGATCGTGAGCCCTCCTCCCCTCAGCCAGTTTCAATCTACTGACTTACATTCAATTTTTACGTGCTGTATTGTGTGTGTGTGTGGTGGGGGAAGGGGGAGCGTCGTGGTGTGGGAGCCTGCGCCTGGCTGCCTGCTGGCAGCCGGGCAGGGAGTGCGGCCGTCCGCTCGGATCAGTGCTGGTAACATAAGGGCAAAAACCTCTGCTCCTAGGTGATGGTCAGTAGTGTGCTCACAAAGCCATGAACCTTTTTCTCCGTAGTGTTGAGTGATACTGTGATTAAAATGTTCTTGAATGATTCCAAGATTATTTTTCTCTTTCTTCTGTCACGAATTCTTATTACCACTTCCGAAAAAGAATGAAAAAGAAAAAAAAGGCAGCTTTGATTTCCAAATGTGCAATTCACATGTGAACAAAGTAATTCTGAAAGTAATTCTCAATGTATTTTACTTTCTCGTTGCTCTCTTCAAAGCAAGAGATGTTTTGCCCTGATGTCATTTCCAGCCTGCAGAAGATGTAATTTAAAACATATATATATTGTGCTTGCAAGAATCATAAGTCTGTGCATCCTATGTCATTCCTTTTCCCATTGTTACAATACAGATATGATTTAGTTTTTTTTTTTCTTTAGGACTGTATAGTGTTTTTTTAAATCAATTGTAAATGTCTGGTTTTCATATAATGTTTAAAAAACATTGAGAAAGAGGATGGTGCTTGTTCCATATCATTCTTGATTGTATATTGCTTCTGTTATGTTTATAAGTAAACTGTGCATGACTTGTGTTTAGCAGTCATTATTGTGTCTGTTTGTGAAATTTTTATTAAAAAGAAAAAAATTCCGTAGATGCACTTATTGTATATGTGATTAGATTTTGCGTCTGAGGCTAGAAGCCTTGAACTGCCAAGGAAGAAAAAAAGTGTTGGCAGTTATTAATTAATATGAAATCGCTTTGTTGGGAGCATAATGAAATAAAAGATATGAAGTGTAGAAAATAATTAAAAAAGCGATTTTACAAATTTCATTTTGATGCTTGTGATAAAAGACAAATGTACTTGTGTAGAGAAATTCCTTTAAAATAATGAATAGAAAAAGCTGATTTTGAGGTTAATGCTGTAGAATAGGAATGTATACCAAATGTAATCTTTCCAATGCTACAATGAATTTATACATGAGATTGATATGCAATAAACCTGTGTGCTTTTATAAGCAGTGGTCCTGCGCGCTTTTTTTTCTTGGAAGTGTGGTAGAGGCACTGCATAATGCACAGAAATGGGATGTCGGCACGGGTTCCTGGCTTACTTTGACGAAAGGTAAGTTGTGATGGGGTAACATGGAGAAGCAGGCCCAAGAATTCAAAGGGAATGTAGGGTTAATGGGCACTTGTGGAGGAACAGTTTGAGGGTGTTTGACAGGAAGAAACAGTCTGATGAAAAATTGGATTTCAGAGTTTTTAATAGTCTTTAAAAATAGCATCCTCTATTCCTCTTCTTCCCAAATGGCTAATTCAGGTGCAGTCGGAAGGCAGCCCTCCATCGCCTCTGCTGTTTGCAACACAGCGCGCACACGAAGCGTCACCAGGGGCCTGGCAGTGCTTCCCACCCCTTCTCATGCCCGGCGCATGCTTTGGTTTTCTCGGACGGAGGCAGATTTCCAGGGCGTGGGGCACGCACCAGCCCTGGGAGGTGTGCAGGGCTCTCGGTTCTCACCTGAGGGCTGCCTGGGGTGGCCGGGGCAGCGAGGCACCTGGCGGCAGCAGAGCGTTCCCATGTCGAACAGCATGGAGCAACTCCAGCGAGCCTTCACCACTTCTGCGGTGACTTTGTTGTCTGATGTTTCACGTGCTTGGTTTGCAGTACTTCAAAAGTGCCCCTCCTGAGCACTTGGGGCATTTGGGAAAGCTTAAACAAGGTGGGCAGCCGGCATGGCATGCCTCCCTGCTGCCGGCCGTGCCTGCACCCTGCCGGGGATGCGTCCTTCTCAGAGGAAAGTTTGCGGGAGGAAGAGCGAGAACATTCTGGGGTGGGGAACGGGTTAGGACAAAGAGTGTGAGCTATTTAAAACCGTCAAGACTATTTCCTTTCACAAGTGAGAGCTGAGAGTTAGCGAACTATCTAGTGATAGCGGTCAGATGTTTCAGCGGGGGCACTGGGAGCAAAAATGACTTGAAAGCAGGGTCTTTGAACTAACAACACGCATTACAAAACTGATGGTCTGCTTCAAAAAGTCATTCATCGTGATCAAATGATGGTATCCTACATACAGCATAATAGCACTTCCCTGGAGTTTGCCATATAAGGGTTTCAGTCTTAGCTGAACTCTTGAGTAGAAACCCTCTGCATCTCTCTGACGGCTGGCAACCTTTCTCCTTATTAGCCCTGGAGGGAAAGAAAAAAAAAAACTATCGGATAAGAAAGCTCTGATAATAGAGCAATTGTCAGGCAGGCCTTAGAGAGGGGAGAACAGAGTCTTTTAAAAGAATATTGCTGACAAGTGGACTTTGTCATCCAGAAAGCACTTGAGATTCACCATAAACCAGAGAGAAAAAGGCTCCTTTTTTAATGGGGAAAAAAAATTAGAGCGGGGGGCAAAAGAGGAGGTCAAGGAAAAATCTGTTCCCAGTAAATGCACAGAGCACTGTTGAGCCTGGCGGTACTGGGCAGCCGAGCTACTGGGCGGCTGTCAGCAGCCGGGCCCTTGGAGCCGCCTTCCCCCGGTGACTGCAAAGCGCGCGTCCGGAGCGACCACAGCGCTCGGAGTGGGTGCTTCATGCACGCCAGGGACGGCCCGGGATTGCTTCCAGCCATCTGAGACTTAAGCTGCTAAAATGAGCCTTATGCGTGCCCTTGGTAAGAAGCAATCCCCGGCCTGCTTGAGATAACTGAGAGCCTGTGGCCGGTCCGAGGACGCCCCGCGGAGCAGCAGTTTGCCACCCGTTAGTGCCACGGGAGAACCCCTATTGCAGCCAGCTGCTCCCCACCCTTGGCGAGGAGGCTTTCAGGAGCCGGTTACCCTGAGAGCGCCAGTGCGGGGCCAGGGCAGACGCGCTGTGGGACCAGCTGCTTGCCGAAATGTCAAAAAGCAGCAAAACACTATTTTTTAATCACTTTCAGCTCCTGTATCCCCACTAAGTGGGGGCGGACCGGGGGCGGTGCGCAGAAGGAGACCAGCGCCTTCCTCGAGGCCGAGGTGCGCGGAGCCGGCATCGGCCCGGCCGCCACGCCGGCGACCCCCGGACGCGCTCCGCGGGGCAGGGCCGGGCGCCG
>VXAL01014247.1:0-12675 GCA_013399475.1 Chauna torquata | reverse complement strand
AGGCCTCGGCGTCGCCTCCCGCCGGCAGCGGGGGCTGCGGGTTGCGGGGCTCCTTCGGTGGTGCCGCAGCCTGGGGGCTGTCGCAGCGCCCGCTGCCTCCGGAACCCCGCCTGCCTGGTCCGCGTCGCGGGGCGAGTGCCGCGGGCAGGCTTCGTCTGCAGCCAGGGCAGGGCTAACAGCGGAACGCAGCGCTTTGCCCGGCCGCGGGACGTTCGGCCGACCTCTGGCCGAGAGGCACGCGTCCCTCATCCAAGCACAGGAAAATTAGAAGCGTCCTGATCAAGCGGGCTTTTGTTGCTGGGTCTGTTTTGTCCTTCTGCCAGTCATTGATGCGGGGATGTGTGTCCGAGCCCGGGGCTGTTTCCTGATCCACAGCCTTTGGAAAGAAAGAGCTCGGAGGTGGCAGACAATGAGATCTCAGTTCAGAGAAACTCAGCCGTAGTTTTTCCTCAAATTATTTAGTGGGGTGGGCAGTGGGCATAAAATGCTCTGGCAGGTGCGTGTCCCGTGGATGCTCAGTGCGTGCTGTGGCACGGGAGAAGGAGATGAGTAAGGTGACCCCCGAGTGAGGAGCTCTGGGCACCCGGGCAGGTGGTCCCGCGCTCGGCGTGGAGGGGTTCGGCATGAGCGCAGGCGTGGAGGAGCGCGGGGCTCGCGCTGCGGCCCGTCTGCCCCAGCACGGCTGTCGGGGGGGCTGTGGCCGGAGTGGAAGGCAGCAGGGAGGGGGTGGCCCGGGTGGGCTGCGTGCCTGGGCCCTGCCGGGGACCCGGGGGGCACAGAGCACGGGGCAGGCAGCGAGGCACAGCTCCCTCCCGCTGCGCTCCCAGCCCAGGCCCTGCGCTGTCCCCCGGCCCCCCGTGCAACGCTGTGTGCTGCGCTGGCTGCACGCCCGTGCCCTCGGCCTTGCTGGGAGCTGACGTTCAGTCCTCTGTCTGTCTTGCACAGCTCTCTGGCTGCCTGTGCCGCCACCATGTCTCGAAGCCCCCCCAGCAGCAATGTGGAGGACAAGGCCTTTCTCCTGGAGTACCGATGCCATCCGCTGCGGCAGGGACCCCCCACCTCAACCTCCCCCACCGGCAAGCACAGCCCGGACTCGGCGTCGCTGCCGGCAGTGGGCTTCTTCCCCTCGGCCGAGCCCCGCCGCATCGTCCTCAGCACAGACAGCCCGGCCGCGCTGAAGGTGGGCACCCAGCAGCTGATCCCCCGAAGCCTGGCCGTCTCCACCAAGACCAAGAACGCCTCACGGTACCCGAGCACTGGGGCGGCCGGCTCCAGCCAGGAGCCCACGTTCCTGGATCAGAAGCGGATGTCTGTCCCCAGCATCTCCCTGGAGGAGGATGAGGAGGATGGCAGGGGGATGCTCAAGCGCAACCTGAGGAACATGTCGTACCGCGCAGCCATGAAGGGCTTGGGCACGGAGCCAGAGCCAGTGAATGCCGTCCTCTCGCTGAAGCCGGTGCCGGAGGAGGGGAGCGCCCTGCCTGCCCGCAGCCCTGGCAGGAACAAGGTGGGTTTGCACCTGCTGCGGCCCCATCGCTCTTGTGCGGGGATCGAGCCCTGTGGCCATGAGCTGCTTCCAGGGGATGTGCAGAGCTTTTTTCCTGCATCTCCTGTCTGCTACAGAGCCGCATGAGCCTGGTGTGGAGCTGGCAGGGTGTGCTGAGCCTGGGAAGCCTGCCTGTCATCAGTAGATGCTTTAGGTCCCCAGAGCCTGGAAGCAGCTGATGCAGCTTTTGTGAGGAGTGTGACTGGCTCCTGCGGGGTCCTGTGTGTCTGCAGGAGGCTGCGCACACGCTGGCAGGGCAGGGTTGGCCGGGCGTGCTGCCCCAGGGCTGTACGGACATGGGCGAAGCAGGGCTGGGAGGACTGAGACGCCGTGCAGGCAAAGTCCAGGTGTGAGGCAGATAGATGGGAAAGGCAGTGGAGTAACTAAAAGATTGTCTAGATCGTGACCCCGATAATGTGAGGTGAAAGCTGAGTCACTTCAGTAAGACAAACAAAAGTGCAGACAAAAATCGGTCTGAGGGAGCAGGGCGGTATTTGCTAAGTGCCCACCCAGGGAACTGCTGCCCTTCTCGAGGGAGCTGAATGCCCCCAGGGCCCCAGCGTACGGCAGTGCGAGCGGCGACAGCCCGCGGGTGTCTGACCCTGGGCACGTGCTTCGTGGAGAGAGCGTTGCTGCCGCATGGCCCCACTGCAGCAGCGAGCTTTCCTCCGGCCGTGCAAGGCTCTGCCCGAGCTCCTCCTGGGCACAGCTGGGGCAGCGCGGCGGCGGCGGCGAGCGCTCCTCTTCTTCCTCCTGCAGAGAACCTTCGGGCGGAAGCGGGTGCAGAAGCGTGGCGGCTCGTTCAAGGACCGTGAGTGCTGCTTCCCCTCCCTCTGGCGCTCCCGCTCCGGCCTCCCCTCCGCATTGCCTTTTTCCAGCCTGCACGGGGGGCACAGGGCAGTCCTTGGGCACGTGTGACGCTGCTTGCCGCTGGCCTGGGGCAGCTGCTTTTGCCTCCACTTCCACACCTGCAAGAGCAGCGCTGTGGCACCGCGCTCCTGCTCCCCAGGGAGGGTGCAGCCGCGTGCGGCTGGAACGCTCCCAGCTGTGTTTGCTCAGGGCAAACACTGGGGAAGCTGGCGGCAGAGAGAGCCGCTGGTTAAGTGGTGCCGTGCAAAGTCCTTCCCGGCGGGGAGGTGCTGGTCCTGGCTCGTGGTGGGGCTCCGGGCCCGCAGGGTGCGGTGGCGGTGGGAGGGGAGGCCAGTGGGGTGCAGCCCAGGGAGGCTGCTCTCACCCCTTGTCCTTCCCTCCGCAGAGCCCCGGCTGTACCAGGAAATCCGTGAGAGAGGGCTGAACTCCGTCAGCCACGAGTCGGACGAGGATTTGCTGGAGGAGCCCATCCCCGAGGAGCCGTCCCCTCCCAACGCCGCGATCGTGGTGCAGAGCTATCGCCCCGCGCAGGTGACCTGGAGCCAACTGCCAGAGGTAGGAGCGGAGCTGAGCCTGCGGTGCCCCAGAGGCCCCGCTTGCCATCGCCAGGGGCTGCAGCACAGCTTCTCGCATGGCTTTTTGGGTTCCCTGGAGAAAATGGATATACGGTGACCACAGCTTTGGGTACTCAGGCAGTAGCACTGCCTTGCCCAGCTGCTGTCCTCGCACCCCAGAGCAGTTGTGCAAGCTTGCCTGCTGCCTCCCACATTTCCCCAGGCCTTCTGCTTGGGCTGTGAACCCTTGTCTGGGAAGGCAAGGCTGTACCTCAAGCAGTGTCTACGTTGTTGAAGGCTATTTCTTTGCTTAGCCATTCTTGAAAGTAGCCCTCATTGCACAAGAAGGTGACTTGCTTATTAAAAGAGCAGCGTGTGTTTTAAAATTTGTCCGAGCTGCCAAACAAATAGTGAGTGGATAATTCTGCAGCATTATCTTTGCTGTGGGATGCTTTGGGGCCACCTAGCACTGGTCGGGACACGTCAGGCTCCTAGGCAGGTCTGGGCTTGCCAGGAGACTGGCCAAGCTGCTGCGGTTGCGCTCCCAGAGGTGCCCCAGCAGGCTTGGGGAAGGTGGTTGCTTCTGCTTGCTCCTCGGGTTTTCAGTGGAGGGCAATCCCTGCCTGTGAAGCGCTTCTGCTAACTGCTGCCTGCTGCTGCTGGTGGGCGCGTGGTAGGTTCGGGGCTGGGGAGAGCCACAGCCTTCTCCAGAGCTGACCACGCGCTGCCGCCCGCAGGTGCTGGACGCAGGCATTCTGGACACCATAACCCCCGAGGAGCGCAAGCGGCAGGAGGTGAGAGCAGCCCTCGGGCACGTGGTGGGTTTGGCCCAGGCCACGGGCATCTCGCTGGGACGGGCGGTGGTGGGGGGCTCGCCCGTGTCCTGGCACGGAGGTGCTGGAGAAGGGAATTCCTTCAGATGCTGGCCACCGCGAGGCAAAGCGTCTTAGTGGTGCGGCGTGTTAATGAGGGCTCGTCCTAAAACATGCAGAAGCTATTGGCATAGGCTAGGCGATGCATGAGATAGTATCAAGGAATGCTGAAAAAAAGTAATTTCCAGTCATTATTAATGTAAATAATGTAAAGTGGTTATTAAATACTATGTCATAATTAAAGTAAATAAGATGCAGCAAGTTTTAAATCACTCCCTTGCTATGTCAGCAATAATGCAGTTTGCCATGCTGCATCTTTACTGCCCTGCTCTTTTCAGGCAATGTTTGAAATCATCACTTCTGAGTACTCCTACATGCACAGCTTGAATGTCCTGGTGTGCCACTTCATGAAGTCGGAGGAGCTGAAGGAGACCATGACCCAGACGGAGCACCACCACCTCTTCTCCAACATCAGTGACATCCTGGCAGTCAGCACCAGGCAAGTGTGGGCCGTCTGCGGGCGCTGGGACCGCGCTGGTTAATCTCTGCAGCCTGGAGCTCCGTCATTTGTCATGTAAAAGCAACCATCCCTTGGGCTGGCTGAAGGTGCGGAGATGTCCCAGCTATTGCCCTTCTTCCTCGTGCCACAGCACGCGCCCCTGCAGCATCTTCCTGGTGGTGCCTGCTCGTGACCATGGGTGAAGGGGTCTGTTGTGTCCTGCTGTGAAGAGTCTGCTGGTCACCCTGACATCCAGATTTTTAATAGTGGTGATCAGTCGCGTGGCTACGATCGGGCGCCGAAGGCTGGCAGAGCTGCCCATCACCACGCCCAGGGTGTTCCTGTTTGCTGAAGTTCCCAGCTGGGAACTTCCCAGTCAGACAGACAGACGGACGGGATGCGGGAACTGGAACTGCCTCTTCAAAGAGCCAGCAGAAACGTGGCCTTTGCTCCCTGGGAGGTGGGGAGCTGCTGCTCTGCGCAGCCGCACCGCTGTGGGAAAAGCAAACAGGAGGAGCGTGCCGGCTGCGCGGCGGCGGCGTGAGAACCGGCGCGGGGGCGTGGGGGGCTTGCACTTCCCGCAGCTGGGCTGCGGCGGGGAGGGACCTTGCTGGGTGCTGCGGCAGAGGAGGAACATCGTGCTGGGCCGGGAGAGGCGGCCGCGCCGGGGCTGGGAGCTGCCCCGGGGACATGGGTGTCCCAGTGACGCGGGGCTGGCCGCTGCCCTGCGTGGGGACGAGGCACGCACCTTGAGCGAGCAGCGCGCGCCCGCTGCCAGCCTGGGCACAGCTCTGTGTGTGTAGAAACTCAAGCAGCTGGTGTGCAACCAGCTTTGCAGCTGTGGCGATTTGGGAAAAGCTCCCAGCGTGGGAATACATTTTAGAGTGAATAGTTCGAGGAATTGTTCTGCTCTGGGACACTTGGCATCCGGGGATGGTCCAAACAGAGCCTGTTTATGGCAAAGTTCACTGCAGTCTGTTTCTCTCTTTAGCCAAACCCCTGAGCTTTGCAGCTTGTGTATTGTTCTGGTCTGTTAGCCCCCCCGGACAATCTATTTCTTTAATTCGTAAACCAGAAAGCTTCGGCTGTCCCAGACCCGTTCTCTGCTTCTGCAGAGACACTTTGCACGGATGCTGACTGCTGTCTTGGCCACAGAGCTGACTTGCGGCTGGCAAAGGGATACTGGGCAGGGCTGTGGGAGGCAAAGCAAAGGCCTGAGCTGAGGGGTGGCTCCCCAGGAGTGAACGTGCAAGGGATGGTGGAGGAAAAGGAACGGAGGCACCAGGGAAGGTTTCCTGCTAGGCCACTGTCATGGGACCAAGAGCAAGCTGCATGCTGGGAAGGATGAGCCACCCTTGCGAAACAGTAACCTAAAAATTGCCTCTGTCCTGCCCTAACGAGTCATGCAGTGAGGCTGTCTGACTTTCTCTCCTTAGCTTCTTTGAAGACTTGGAGAAGCGACACCAGGAAAACCTCCTAATTCCTGACATCAGTGACATCGTGGAAGAACATGCCCTGAACCACTTCAACCCCTATGTTAGTTATTGCTCCAATGAAGTCTACCAGCAGAGGACACTTCAGAGGCTGCTGTGAGTACGGCTGTGTGCCTGGGCTTTTAAGGGAATTGCTTGCAGGGCTCTTGGGGCTGCGGGGCCGCCAGCTTGCTGCAGCAGGGCAGCCAGGACCGTGAGCTGCACATGGTTCCCTTGGTGTCTGGTTGCTTCCTTCTCCCGAAGGAAGGCTGTCCCCCCGCTGAGCACAGTTCAGCCCCTGGAGCTACGCGCGAGTATTGGGTGAGGCAGGACGTGATTTGGGTTGTGCGGTGAGAAGGTGAGGGAGAGGGACAGGTGGGGTAATGCTGCCACGTGCTGAAGTCGGACGGGACAGCCTTGCTGCAAACTGGGTCCCGCCAAGGTCGATGGCGTGTGTGGGGTGCGCTAGGGTTGCCCGCGGAGGCTGCTGATCTCCGGACCGTGCTGGTGGTGCAGGCCGTTTGTGACTGCTGCTGGTACAGTGATGGCTTTTCCCATCTTTTGGCGGACTCAACAGCTCTAGTTGCTTTTCCGTCACCTGCCAATGGATCAATCCATTTTCTGCACCAGCTGTGCATGCTGAGCATGGCTGGCTGCTGTTGAACCCCAGAGGCAGTGCTAGAGCTGCACTGCATTCCTCGTGTATGGAAATCCTCTGGAAAATCTTGATAACTGAAGAACAGCGTTAATGAAGATTTCTTGTCCCATTCCAGAACCACAAACCCCTTATTTAAAGAGGCCTTGAAACAAATTGAAAGGAAACCAGAATGTGGAGGGCTGCCAATGATATCATTTCTCATTCTCCCTATGCAGAGAGTAACACGGCTTCCTCTGCTGTTAGATGTAAGTAAGTCACACGGTGGCATTGCTTGGCACCTCTGAAGAGGTGACTGTGTTATTCCCTTCATTGGTTTGCTGAGCCAGGACAGCCTTCTGCTTGGCCCTCCATCCCTCTGCGTTGCGGCTGGATACCCAAGCCGTTATGTAGGCTGTAGATCCAGAGCAGTCTGCTTGTGGGTGCCAGATGTGCAGCTTAAACCTCTGTGAACAGCACTTCACGTCTCAGCTCCATCCACCTGAGCGATCTAAGGGTCTTCTGTGCCCCTGTGCTGCGTCTGGATACCGAGGGCAGGGAGCACAGGGGGCGGATGGGCCAGGAGGGGACAGCAGGTCTTGCACAAGCTTCGTTTAAATCCATGCTTTCTGGACCCGGCTGCTCTAGACAGCAAAACTGCTGGATGTGGGATCTCTGGTAACTGCTCCCACGCCGTAGCGGTCTGCAGGAGCGAGGGCTGGGTGGACGCCTGGTGCGTGAGCTGAGGTGATGGTCACGTACATAGCTGATGTTAGAGCCCTAACAGAAGCCAGGTTCACAGCCACCAGCACTGTTAAACTGTTCTTTGAATGCGTCTCTTGTCCCGCTGAGAGCGGATCAAGCAGGCATCACATCCATAAATCACAGGGAAGCAGTTGATGTGCAGTTGCTCTGTCTTGCAATATCACTAAAGCATCTTGTCTTGAAATTCTAGACTGTCTGTCAAAAAACAAAAGCATGCACTGCAGCGTACGGAGCTGCCACCAGAGCTCTGAAAGCCATCAGCAAGGTGAGGACGGCTGCCAGCTCTCCACCTTCCCTCCCTCCCAGTGCACCGTTTCATCACTCCGGTCCCAAGCCTGCCGTTCTGGCCTCTTATTTTTCCTTCTTACATCAGTTCACTTGAGATTTCTCTGCTCCAAATAGCTGTTGGATGTACATGTCTTCTCCCTTGCCCATCTTTTTCACTTGCGTTTTTTTCCTTCTTCCTGTAATCTTTTCTTCATTCCTCTTTGGCCCATTTTTTGTCCTTCCCTTCACTGTTGTCTTCTCCATTGGTGCTCTCCCTGCTTCAGAACTTCCGTGGGGGGTGAGAGTGGGCTACTGCACTTAGTTGCCTTATTTTTTGGAGATTTAGGCAAAGAGCAGTAAACAAAGCAGGGCGGAGGAGCAGAAGGCGCGGTGGCAGTTGTGGTCCTTGCACTGGTAGTGCTCCAGTTGTCTCATCTCCCTCTGCTTTCCCTCTGGTTATCGTCCACCAAAGTGGTGGTGGCACTTCCTCGTGTCTCCCTGAAGACCGTGCTCCTGCTGCCCGTGGCGTGCTCGCTGGCTCCTCCGGCGGGTGAGCGCGGTGCACGGACCCCTGCAGCCAAGCGAAGCCGTGCGGCCCCCGCCCCGGGTCAGCGGTGCCTCCGGTGCCTGGGAGAGAACACGGGAGGGGCCAGGGCGTTTCACCTGCCCGTAGGAAGCTGCTGTCCTCTGTCTGTTTGATCGTCATCCTCCTGTCTTTACCTCCTCTCTTCAGACGATTAATTCTTCCTCTTGGTCTTGCCCCTTGGTGAAGCTCTGTTCTGGTGCAGTTTCACTTCGGCCCTTCTCCCGGCAGAGGGAACCCTGCCGTCTCTCTCCTGGAGATCTCCTGCGGCAGGAAAGCTTCGAGCTGCCTTCCCCCAAACCTGGCTTGAAATCCGCTTTGGGACTCGGCTGTTCTCCTGTCGGAGGAAGCGGGCGGCAGCGGGACCCTTTGCCAGCAGTCCCGTGCTGACGCGGAGGAAGGATGCGCTGAGCTTCCTGCCATCCTCCCATTCGCCTGTGTTTTTTTCCAGCTGGTTAAGAACTGCAATGAGGGAGCTCATGCTATGGAGAGGACAGAGCAGATGTACACTCTGCAGAAACAGCTGGAGTTTGGAAAGAAGAAGGTGAGGACTTGTGGCAGTGAGTGGTGTTTCCGTCCACACTGACCCTTTTTGACTTTTTTCTTTTTTAACAGCTTTTTGACTTGATTTTGCCTGCCACATGTGAGACAAATAGTGATTCAGATTTTCTCCATTTCAGCCTTTTCCATTGATCTCTGCTTCCCGCTGGCTGTTGAAGCGGGGTGAGCTCTACCTGCTCTTCTCAGAGGAGTCAGGAATCTTCCGCAAAGGCTCTGGCAGGGTTTGCTACCTCTTCCTCTTCAACGACGTCCTGATCATAACCAAGAAGAAAAGGTAAGGCTCAGGGGCACCTCTGCCTTCCACTGGAAAGGGAGTGGGTAGATTAAAGTCTCACTTTCCCAAGCAGCCAGGAACCTAAGAAAACCTCAAGGATCCCCTGTTTTGGACGTGTTTCTTGTTAGGGCAGCACCCAGCTTCTATTTGTGAATGGCCCACAAGTGTGCAGAGTGTGTTTGACCGCGTGCGTCCCCGCTGTGGTGGGCACCGGGGCCGCGGGTGATGCCCGCCTAACTCGGTCTCCTGGGCCAGCGTGGGGAGGAAGCTCCTTCCCCAGCAGAAGCCCAGCTCTGAGGTGCCCGTCCTGTCATTGCTGTAGCGAGGAGAGCTACACCGTCATGAACTACGCCACGCTGGACCAGGTCATGGTGGAGAAGATCGAGGCCACGGACCCGCCTTCCCCCCCTCCCAGCAAGTCGGGGAGCGGAGGCGCAGCGCGCGGCACGGCCGGCGGGCACCTGCTGCGCGTGGTGATGGAGCGGGACAGCGAGGGCAGGCGGGAGGAGGTCGTGCTGTCAGCAGAGACACTGTGAGTGGGATTTCACACTCTTGCCTGTGGCATAACCTCTGGACATCGCCCCAGGGGCTTCTGCGCAGTGCTTTTCCTCTCCTGCTCATCTTCCCGGTGCGGGACCTGTGTGGGTGTCTCCCCTTGCTCTGGTTCCTTCTCCCCTTTAGCTTTCTGAACAATCCTGGTATAACGCATTCCCCATGCAAATTCAGCAACGCAGCTGGGCCATGTGTACTTCTTGTATCTTTATGCTGAACGCTCTTGCTCAGTCCAACTTCCTGTGAAAGCCTCCGCCCTGCCAGGAAGTCCTCAGCGACTGCCAGCAGCAGGGATGCTGTCCATGGCTTTCGTGGTGATCCCGTCTTTCCCTTTGCCAGGAGTGACCGGGCGCGCTGGATCGCTGCGCTGATGCACAGAGAGAGGGAGCAGCCCGACACCACTCCTCGAGGAGGTACGGGCGCGCTGGAGGCCAGGCTGGGCTCCGTGGGAGCAGCTGCCCACGTGTTTGCAGACAGGGGTCTCCTCTTGTGGGTCCAAACCCTGCACAGTCTGGGATGGACAAATCCCACGTTTCTGCCCTGTTCTTGCCCCCTCCTGCTGGAGATGGAGCTGAGGACATGTATTGAGGGAGAGGAGTACTCGGGGTACTGTGTCTTGCTTGTTAGGAACTGCTTCCCATTAAAATACTAGTCTTCTCACTCACTGTAGACCATAAACACATTTCCACACCGGGAAGCCCAAGAGTGCCTTAGCCTGCCGGTAAGAAGCCATTCAGCATCCCTTGTGCGTGGAGGACAGAGGAGGGCAGGGGCAGGAAGCAGGGCTTGCGATGCCGGTGCAGCGTGGCCGTGCCTTCTCACCCTGTCCCTGCTTCTCGCTGTCCTCCCCTGCAGACCTGAGCCAAGTGGAGATAACCCGCACCTACCTGGCTAAACAGGCGGACGAGATTTCTCTGCAGCAGGCTGACGTTGTGCTGGTGTTGGGCGGAGAGGACAGTAAGTGTTGGCGAGCAGGGGGCTGCGGCCGGAGACGGCTGCCCTTAGGCAGAGCTATGGTGGGGGAGGAGCGTCAGTGAACTGGGGTTTTAGAGGTTTTCGGAAGCTTCCGCAAAGCCGTAGCAGGGCGTGAGGTCCGTGCCCTTGGCTGGAGCTGTGGCCCAGCAGGTGACAGTGGGGCCCTGGAAGCTGATGGAGCTGCTGCTGCCGTGGGCGGCTGCTGCACCACCTCCCCCTGACTCCTGTGCACGGACTGCATCTGGCAGCCAGCCGTGGAGACCTCGGACGTGAGAGCAGTATGCCCCAGAACAGACAGCAAAGCAGAGACCTCCTCCCCTGGGCACCTCCGTGGTGCAGCTGCCGCCTTGCACGCACATTCCCGGCAGCTGCCACCCTTCCCTGCCGCAGCGATGCTCTGCTCTTCTCCTAGGCTGGTGCTGGGGCGAGAGGCTGCGGGATGGCGAGAGGGGCTGGTTTCCCCAGTCCTGCGCTCGGCCCATCACCAGCCGCACAGCGGTGGAGTGCAATGTCCGCCGGATGGAGAGGCTGCGGATAGAGACCGACGTGTAGGTGCGGAGCCGAGGAAACGTGCCTCTGTCCTGGCTGCATTTCAGGGGTCTTCAAACCTCTGCAGACTGAGCCCACAGCAAGAAGGGAGTGGGAGAGCCTTTCTTCTTGAATTTTGTTTGCATCGAGTGGTCACAGCTGGCAGGTCTTATGTTCAGGACTGGTCTTTGTGGCAGTGCCGACAGCAGTTAATTGAAGTGGGACCTGGCAGACGGGCGCTCCTGGCCAATGCTCCAATGTCATTGGCCTGGAACTGGCTTCGAGAAGCAGCCGAAGCACCGGCTCAACTTGAAAAGGCTGTGGCTGTGCCCTGGGTCTGCGGAGAGGCTCGCGGTGCCACCGCTTTCCTGCTGACCTCTGGACCGCTGCCTGGTGGCTGTGGCTGGAGCTGGACACCCTGCGTGGGAAGACCCGGGGCTTTGGGAGAGCATACCTGAATCGAGAATTTTTAGGAACTTAAATCTGTATGCTAGGCTTATTCCTCGACTTTTTTTTTTCTCTCTACAATTAGTCTTGGTTCTTTTGAGCAGAGCTGTGACTGCTGCAGGACGAGGTGCTGCCCATGGCCTCTCAGTTGCCAGAACAGCAGATGCTGGAGGCTGGTGCAGGCAGAGCTGTTCTCACAGCGTCAGCCCTAGGGCCAGAAACCTGACGCTGCAGCCAGCGCAAGGGAACTTGCCCACGGTGAGCAAGGCACGAGTATGATGAGCAGTGCTGCAGCTGCTGGCAGAATGGGGGGTTTGGCCCACCCAGAGAAGGGATGGAGCTCCCACCTCTGCCTTCCCCCGGGCAGAGCGTGCACTTGGCCGGCTTTTTCCCCCAGAACATAGCACCCAGGAGTGGTTAAGGACCAGGACCGAGGCAGGGTGGTTGTGTTGTAGCAGCTGAGCAGCTCCCATCTGGGTTCTCAATGGGTGATGCCCTGGAGGGGTGGAGGAGCGGTGCGGGCAGAAGGGCGCCAGCAGCTGCAGTGAGAGCTCAGCACCCCGTCGGCTTCGGGCTCGGTGGCATCAGTGCTCTAACGTTTCTGTTTTGATCAAAGGATTGTCAAAGGATTAAGCGGACTAGCAATAAATTCTTGGATCCTAAGGAGACGTGTGTTCTTCTCCTTGCCCAAACTGCAGCACGTGCCTGCGTTCCCCGTGCGTGGGGATGCACATCCTGAGCACGGCAGCCCCACACCAGGGAGCCAGGTTTTTCCCCATCGCTAACAATAAAAAGAAAGCTCTGTTCTGACAGCACTTTCTGGCCACTGCTTGCTTGTCTTGTATGTGTGTTTCAGGAACCATCCTTCAAAACAGCTGATAAAAATCCACCTCAGGTTGCAGCAAAACTCAAAATTGAATGAGAGACAAAGTAAATAGAAATGCAGTAGGCTTTCTGTTTATTTCTCTTAACTGTGGAAGAACTGAAATTTTTAATCAGTGCTAAATTAGAGGAGATGGGATTCTAAAAGAGAGAGACAAGCTGCATGAGAACAGGAAGCAAACTGTATTAAGAAATAAAAAGAGTAAAAAAAAAAAAAAAAACATGATTTAAAAAACAGAGAGTTTCTGTGTTCCCTGATCAGAAGGGCACTGGATGGGGCTGGAGGCCGGGCCCTGGCACTCGCAGCCGGCTGGGGATGATTTGCCTGGGGCACGGCCACGCTCGCCCTGGAGCATCCCAGCTCTCACCGCGCGTCCGGCTGGCCCCGCGGAGG
>VXAL01014246.1:2916-17349 GCA_013399475.1 Chauna torquata | reverse complement strand
GTATACAAGAACACAGGCAGATCAAAAATAGCATCTTCCTGGCTGGAATCCTTCCAAAACATGCACCACTCCATTGCAAGTTTAACCATGCAGTTCTTCCAATCTTCTTGCCCTGGCTTCCTCTTTTTGCTCTTCAGAGATGCAAATGTTTCCAACCTTACTTTAAACATACCTGTTTTCATAGNGAGCAAGTTATCTTTGACTGTGAAACACTAATAGTTCTACCACTGATTTCACTTAAAAGACTTTCATTGGCTTTAAGCAGAGGAAGTTTAGACCCCATGCCATTTAATAGATAGAGCTGTGACTATTCGGTGGGCAACAAGCTGTTGAGAGAGTTTAACATGAGAACACTTTTAGTCTCACCACTGACACATTAAGAACACCTAGGAAGTTTCATGTTCCTATATATGACACACCTTATTAGCTAGAAAGTTTATACTATGCTGTCATCAAGAGAAATTTTAATAACGTCCTTTCACAAGCAAACCAGAAATTCAAGTAAACTAGGATTCTCTTGTTTGTTTAGTATTTATCCCCACCCAATTAAATAAAAAAAAACTATAAATAATAGTCTGAAGCCTACAAAACCACAAATACAGCACAAAACAAAAGACGTGAAATCATACTGAAACCACACTAAAATATTAAGTTTTTGGCCCTGACATACACTGTACTGTAAGAAATGTTTCATTTAAGAGTGCTGCAATTCCAAATGTAGAAATTCACACAAATATATCATCAGATCATAAAATTTTAGATGACTTCTTGCCATTTTGCTCAAAAGAATGTTTTCCCTACATGCAACTGCAGCTGTATGACCCTTATTAAAACAACTGAGATTTTATAGCTAATTGGTAACACGTAACTTTAAACTCAAAGACATAACAGAAACTGCAGTTCAAGAATTTTGGCTTCTTTTTTAAAAGAACAAAATAAAATAGCAGATTTCATTTGCTGTTCTATATTCCTCACTTTTAAAATTTAAGTAGTAGACATATATTAATCATACAAATCTTTACAAAATTTGACGTTTCAAAGAATAACTGAAAACTAAAAACCTTTCGAGTCTGCAAATACTGATTATATGCCTCGTTGTTCTCTTCTCCTGAGAGTGGCATCACTGCAGCACACAGCCACTGATGCCTCAAAGAAAATGTGTGGGACTGATTTCATATATACCAGAACTGTACATGGCACAACTCAGATCCTACTACTGGATTCCATGAGAAAAACTTTACTTCACATAGGTGAGAGAACTATCTCAGAATCTCTGGGGTAAGTCTTAAATCAAAGCAAAAACATTCAGCATGAGAAACACTTTAAGAATAATAAATTTTAAAAGGGAATTATAACCAAAGCATCAAGTAGAAACTCAAGAAAGGCACATTTTACATCTCTATTAAAAGGACTGATAATGAAAAGAATGACTATTAAAAACCACTTTTTATAAACAGTTCATAGTTTTGCCTACAGTCCCAGTTTCTGATGTTACCTACTTCCCCTAAGATGTTTCACTGCCCAAGGGTGAGGATGGGAACCAGAAGGAAGATCATCCTAGTTCCAGGCCAAGCACTAACAATACAGGCCACAATAAATATCTAAAAATATGATCTGCTGTTGCTATTAACTGCTGAGCTGTTATTCTTTTCCCATACAAATAATTTGCTCTAGCAATCATGAACAAGTGGCTAACAAACAGCACAGTAATCTGCCCAGACATATCTCCAAAGTCAGGGACTGGAATTATTATGAAAAACAAAGGCATATTTCAAAGCTGTTATTTGAAAAGCATTAAGCCTAATAACTATTCATATGGGATAGAAGAAAATAGTCATGAGAATACTGTACAAGAATCGTGTAATGTTTTGGGGCACAGCGTAAGTTACACTGATTACATTCAAATACATCTCCCCCCTCCTGGGACTGAAGAACAACCTAGTTCAAACACAGATAGCAAAACCTGTCAGTAACTTCAGCTCAAGTAATCAGAGAAGAAGGGCTTTCTTGAACATTTAGCTCAAAGCCACCCATCTAGATACATAATGAAGATGACAAACACAGAAGTGAGTGTTGCCAGGCACATGGTTCTAAGGCACTTCTTTTATAACGCAAGCTATAAGCTTCACTAGTTACATGTCTATCAGTGCTCAACTAAATGACTTCGTTCTCATTAATGTTTGATCATTCTTCTTTCTTGGAATAACGAGTACATGCATTTGTAAAGCATCTCTAGACAGACACAGAAATCTTGCTGATGACTGACAACCAATGGACACCCTCTGGAAGCTAGTATCCGTCCTGGATGATACAAGGCAAAGTCAAAACATCAGAACAGTACAGTCACCAGGGCTGTTCTTTGCTCAGGAGCAGAAAGCTAAGGATTATCTGATCAGAGGGGTTGATAACTGACCAGAGCAACACTAGGCATTCTTTCATACATCCAGGGAATTGAATTTTGAAGCCCAATATGAAAATAAAGCTTAGGTAAGCAGTTTATCAAGAAAGGGTTAAGTTTATCCCATTTGTATGTACGGTTTCTGCTAGCGACATTTTGCTTTCTGTTTAATGCCAAAGCTCAAAAAAATCCATATAAAAACAAAGAATTAAGATTGTAACGTTTATAGAATGGCAGTTTCATGCTACAGTAATTAAACATACGAAAATCAACTACAGCTATGCAACACTTCCTTGATAATGTCCAGGAGACCGAATTCTAAATAGAATTTAGAACAAAGAAATATATAAAAAACTACACAAAAAAAAGCTATAAAACTACAGCTTCAGCCCTTCAGAGATATAAAAATAATCACAACTGAAAAAAAAAAAACTTGGGAGAAAAATATCAATAAGCATGTTATTATGTCCGTCCTGGTGCTCATCTCAATTAATCTGAGTGTTGTGCGCAAGCAAACTAAGGAGGGTGTTACCAACAGGCAACTGGGTTCAGTTTACCAAATACTCAAGATGCAAGTATGAGTTAACAAAAGTAAGTGATGAAACTACATCACCGTAATCAAGATTTATCACTTCCAGGAGGATACACAACAAGGAGCTACCATGTTCCTTTTCTGGTGTCCATCAATGAATCGTCTCCCCCAGATCTGGATTTTTAATATCATCCAAGCACCAAGAAAAGTACCATTTAAATCATCTGTTCTTTTTTTCCGGTTTTACTTTGTTCACAGCTGATTTCAGCTTACCTTCCTAGTAACAGCAACTTCCAGAGAGGAGCTAGATTTAAAACAGGCTCCATATTTTCCTTGGATCAAGGCAGCAACTAGACATCACCTCTCCCCTCCACATATGGGATAAGGGAAGGGGGAGAGGGGGAGAGGGGAAAATCTAAGTTTAAATATCAAGTGCCTCTTAAACCAATTCAGTCATCTATATTAAAGGAGTCCTTCAGGTGCCGGAATTTGTAATTTTCTTTCAGAACAAAATATCTGATCTGATTCTGTTCAAGGAAACCTACCTCTACCCCACCGCATGCAAGAAAAAAAAAAAAAAGAAAGAAATCTGAGAGTACCCTCCTTGAGCTACAGAAAACAAAATGATTCACATTTGCAGAAGAATAAATGAGGACAGTCATGCAGACTGATATGGCACACAAACTTACTGACACAAAAGAAAGGCTATTCACTAGCGAGTGAGGACTAACGAATATCATCTTCAATGGAGAAAGCAAAGCACTTCTCCCCTCACGTCTTTTCGGAGATGTTTCCAAATGCAGACACTAAAAGATCTTTCTGTGCAATTAAAATTTGCTAATATACTACTTTTCTTCAAAAACTAAATGGAAGAATGATGGACTACAAAGACTCGTTATTCCATATAAAGCCAAAGGATTTACAAACATCTAGACAGTCATATGATGTCTTTTTCCACTGCTAAGCTGCATTATGGGAAAACAAATATTAAAACAAAAAGGAAACAAACAAAAAGCCAAACACCCCATGACCCACCTTTCTATCTTAAAATTTACAATTGTTTGTGTTCAAAAAAATTTTCCAAAAAATCACATTGGTATAGCAACAGGAAGGACAGTAGTCTGCGTACCTAGATAGGAAAGTAGATGTCTGTAAGTCATTCAATCAAGATAAGGCCACACCTTTAAAATGATTTTTAAGGCACTGCTTTAGAGACTAATTTTGAAACAACTATATCAAGGATAGAGTTCATCATTCCTCTGTATTTAAAAGTTTCAAAAAATTAGCGTCTCTATTCCATCAGAAATAGTAGCCATAAAACACTTAGGTTTCTCACTCACTAACAGGAACGGTTTTTTAGAGACAGAAGTACCAGAAGACTTCCCTTTTAAAGGACCAGTACGTGAGAGGTTATTATTTCACTAAACAGCTTTGCACTGTCACTAGATAACTGGTAAATACACTAATAAATTTGTCATTTATAAACTCAAACCAAAATGCAACTAATAGCAAGTACTAGCACTAATCACAGGACGATCATCACACTTCCTCCTTTCACCATGCAGTTTTACCGCTCCTGAGCAAATGTATAGACGTGATAATCAATTTCTCACTGAGGTGACTCCTTTCCATTTACAGGATCTGTACATTTGACTGTTGATTATAGGCAAGCTTTGGCAGGTTCCTGTGGCAAGCTTGGAGTTAGTTCAGTCCCGCCTTCAGAGAGGAGACTCATGAAGGACAAAAAGATTTAAATAAAAATGGAGAGGGAGAGGAAAAAATAAGAGCAAGAATATTAAAGCTACAAAGGCATTTAGTAAAAAAAAAAAAAAGTCGGTTTCTAATAAGAATGCATAATTACTATTTTTAAGCTTTGCTACCCCCTGTGTACTGTTGATTCTGCTGCTCTCAAGCAGTTTCTACGGAAGTTAAATACATCAGGAGCTCAGTACGTTACCTAGCCATTTTTGACCCCACTTTGCAGATTACTGCTCAGAGGAACAGACATAAGAGTTAAGAGTAAAACTTGGTTGTTGGAGGGCACAAAAGCGACAAGAGCTCTCTTCGATAGCTTAGATGCTGAGGTAATGCTGAATGAAAGCAGTGGACGCAAACAAATGAATCGTAGCTTCAGGCTGGAGTAATATCAGGTGCATCTCTACACCCTGAGGGCTCAACTCCTACACTTCTTAAGTCCCTCCCCCTGAAACAACCTCCTGCAGTTTCACTTAGAGATCAGGCAGCGAACAGGTACTTCTCTCTCAGCAGTGACAGCTACAGGTTACCAACAGTGATCACCTGGAAGGTTTCAGACATCTGTCTATCTGGTAAGTGCCTTTATTTAGAAAAATTTTTAAAATACAATGTGTTTATATTAACAGTTACTAAGTTGGTCAGAGGTGTGCATTTTTCAGCTGTTTCAGAAGCCTAGGTTCCTCCTAGCAGGTGCACTTACTGCACCGGTTGAAGCTTTCAGCAGAAAGTTTCAATAGAAGAGGCAAAGATTTTAATCTGTGAGAAAAACTAACTCAGAGAAGTTTTTACGATAATTTACTCTTGTTGGTGAAAAGCGTTTTAAGCACCTTTATCCATAGAGAAAGTTAACGTATTATATTAAAGAATGACAAAAAGCTGTACTGCTTGAAATTGCTATGGTTAGTCTGCCAACTATTCCTTACGTAGTAGGATTGGGTTAATCTGAAAAGCTTGTATGAAAGCAACGTATTCAATTCCAGTTTTGATTTATTAGTTTTCCAGCTTGTGGGAATTTAGTAAAGAAAATTGGATTGTTTTGAGTTACCCTTTCTCTAGCCAATTAAAGTGTATTAAGATGTGGAGTTATTAACTTAATATTTACGAAGATTTTTTTATTCTTGTGCCCACCACCTAACCAAGTTAGTTCTCTCTCTTACTGCACTTCCTCTCTCTCGCGCGCACACGCACACAAGCCCGCAGTCCTCCGGTCCGTACCTTCAACACACACTTCCTTCCCAGACCTCACCAACCCACTCCTCTCGCCCATGTTTCCTCCTAATTAACAAACAGTTGTGTTAAATTTTTATCTTTCAGTTTAAAGGAACTGGAAGTTTAAAAGGGAGTGGTAGTTAATCACTGGAAAATCTCAACTAGAATAAAACTCACAAATCTTGTTCTTGCAACACTCTAGGTAGGTGACAATGGCATGTCCTTGAGTTATGCAATAATGCCACATCACAATATTTTAATTATAGCATGTCCTTCAAAATGTTCCACCCCAGTGAGTGCTCCTGGTCGGAGAGATCAACATCACCAAAGGATACTGCAGTAATAATGGACTGTGCATGACAAACTGTTACGTAGTTTGCTAAAGCAGTGTCCTAAAAAGAAAAATAATTACCATCCCTGCTTGTAATAAAAGACATTTTGAAATTTCCCCTTTGATCAACTGGACATCTTAAACAATTTAGACTACTTAAAAACCTAAAAAACAACATGCATATATATATATATATGTGCATATATATGTGCATGTATGGATGTGTATGAATATGTATGTATTTGTGTATATATACTTACACACAAATACATTTTTGTTTATGTAGTTACACATACATCCACATAATGCTAAATAATATTCTTACTTTCTGGACTTGCTAACATTTTTAAAAGCAAGGAGGTAGCAACAACATACTTTAAAAACTGGAAGAAAACATGCAGCTATTAATCTCAGGCTGGGAAGAGCTACAGACTAGGACGCTGTAAGGAGGCATGCTATCGACAGAGAACAAACAAAGACGACCTCAAGTTTAGCCCATACTATCTCAATATCCTGTTTTCAGTAAAAATCTAAATAAATAATACTACTACACTTCAAAACTAAAAAGAGAATTCATAACAATATGTAACTATCCACACTTCTAAGATCAAGTATTCAGGAATTAAATTCTCAATTTAAAAAAAAAAAAAAAGTTGCATGAAAATTATCATCCTGCTGCTGAAGAATTTTTTCCCATTTTTAAAAGGACATCACAAGTTAGGGTATTCAAGTTAAAGGAAAAAGCAACTACTTACTTTGATTTTTCTTCCTAATACTAAATTTTAATTTCAGTAGCACAACACATACGTTGTACAACTGTAAGCAACTAACATTATTTATATAGAGACAGTCTTAATTGGTTGCAGCTATTTTAAACCATTATTGTTTTTTCCAGTTTTATGTGTGGGATCAAATAGTTTTAATTTTTTTTAATTATGAAATATGTACCTCTGCCAGATACTCCTGTGTTTTACTTTGAAATTGGAAGAGAAATTGTCCTTCTTGGCTTGGCTTAAAAATGTTTTACTACTGGCATTTTTAAGCCATAAGAAAAAAAAGGGATTAACCAGTAAAAGAGAGAAACAGAATATTCGTCTGGCTGACACCAGCCTAAGTTTACTACGGAGTAAACACCCTTTAAAATAAGCTACTCATTCTACGCCTCTCAAGCAAGCAGCAAATATCGGGAGCACCACTGTCTGCAAGTTAAGCATGCCATCAAAACAACTTTAAAAAAAAAAAAAAAGAAAAGCGTTTGTAATTCTGTACAGCTATACACATTGCAAAGAAGTTGCCAATGCTCTAAACTTCTAACATTAGAACTGCAACAATGCGTTTTATCTTGTTAAGAAATGATAGCTAATACTCTGTTGAACAGGAATAACTTGAATTAAAGTTAAATACCAAGTACAAAGTCGGGGTGGAGGGGAACAGGACACGCAGGAATTTACACTATTAAGCAAAGAAAAGCTAGAAGAACAAGAAAATCTAATTAACATCTCTTTATTATAAGTGCTGCACCTGAATGCAAATTCAGACTGTTATCATAAATGGCTAAACTAAGAATGCAATGGAGTTTTGACAACAATATCTTTTTTTCAAGAATAATTAGTACAAGTACTTCCAAAAAGATATAAAGAACAACAGGTACAAACTGACTTGATCAAGTCCATTACAAACTGTCCGAGTTAGTTACACATCATTAGTCAAAAATAAATGCAACAAATTCACTTAAGGCAAAAAAAAAAAAACAACCAGCTACCTGTCTTGACCTCCCCTCCTAAGCCTCAACACTCTTACATTTTTTTTTTTATTATTATTTTTTAAAAGTAAAAGCATTATTCTTAATCTTTCACAGGAATGCTGGATATCGTTATTTAAAATAGAATTTTTTTTTTAGTTTATTGAGCTACCATTTTAACCAGACTCCAGTGACAAGATTTTAACATGCTGCTGTATATTTCTAGTTATTTTCTTTTGCATTGTAACAATATCAGTGTCCAACTCAAACTAAAAAGCTTTGTTAAAAACTGAGAATTAAAAAGCTACTAATATTCCTATTTCCTTAGACTGTCACATATTTAATCATTTGTTAATTTTAAGAATATTCTGTTGTTTTTCTATTTATAGAGCAAGTTTGCATTTTTCAGAATACCTTCAAAATTACTATTTTAACACAAATTAATATTTCTATGACATCAGAAACAATATGTAATACAATTTGCTAGAATTACTATACCTGATAAAACAAGCAGCAATTCTGTAGCTTTGCCTTCGGTTTTCATAATGTGTTGCATGCCATTTTCTACTAAATAATCTCTAAGAAATGCAAAACATCTCTACTTTAACTAAAATCTCACAGCATGTAATTACCAACAATTCTTTTCATAAACTTGATATTTTAATACTAGTAATTCAAACTTCTATGTAAAAAGCCTTTTTTTAAAAAAAAATAAAAAAAATCAAGCTATACTAGTCACTCCTACAATTAGTATTCCTGCAGTTTCGGGTAACACAATAGATACAGTACGTGGTTTTGCAACAGTCATCATTTTGATAATGATGCTTATAGTTCATGATGAAATCATCAGTTTTTAGATCTCTGCCATAACACATCCTATAAAATCATGAGAACTTGACTCTGAGAGTTTCTCACGCCTTCAGAATCAGTGAACATAATGGAACAAGCTGATACAAGCCCTCCTGACTTATCTACTGAGCAAATCATTAGGCTGAATAAAGTATCCACAACCTTACTTTTTCTGAAGAAAGGCAGATAGATCATGCCTCTGTAAATCAATTGCTGTCAGACACACTTTTTATGTGAATTAATACACTTGTGTGTCTGTGTTAACTATACGCAATACGTAAGGTGCTACACAGCAGAAGAATGCGAAATGTGTTTATCACGCAGAATATTCTATTAGTCAGATATTGCTGTACTCATTTCTCTTAATTGAATTAGGAAGAGGAAGAAAATTGGTGTGGTTTTATCCTTCGAGAGATTGGCCACTTTTGAGGTATCCACTGAGATCAGGCTGTTAGGAAATGCCATGCCAGTTAAGAGGGGGGTTGGTCAGTCTCTGAAAGAGCCAAGTCAGCTACCTCAGCGCAACCAATCCACTCCACCCTCATTTCACCAAGCAGGAAATTCCCTCCTCTCTTTCCCCAACCGGCCTGACAGGCTTGCCCCATATCCAGCTGCTGCCAGGACCTGCCTCTTCTCATTTTACCCATCTCCACTTCTTCTCTCTCAACAGCTCCACCTAGATTTCTACTTTCATCTTCTGAATGAATGTTCCTTCAGTTTTCAAAGAAAACTCCTTCAAGCCCAAAGCAGCAGGTGACTAGCACTGCTGAAAGTAAGGACACTTCTGCAAGCATGTTTAGGTGCCGAAGGATCTTGAAGTTTAACTTGTCTATTTTAAGTCTGGCATCTAGCATTTTTGTTTTGTTTTTTAAAAAATGAAAACCACAACACATATATAAAATGAGGGGGAATACAGTTTAAAGAATGTGTTAGTGTGTTTAGTTCCAATACAGCTAATTTTAAACTTTGTGTTACAGTTCCTGTGCTACCAATTAGAAAAGTGTTGCTTTCCGGCACCCCCTCTTCCCTGAGACATCACAGGAGTTGGCTTCCTCTTTTCACCTGGGAAGAAGGATTCCAGAAACCTGAAAAACTGGAAACATCAAGAGGCTAAAGCTGAGGAAAGCTAACCACAAGAAAGCTTTTACAAAGAATCATTGCATTTAATTGTTTAAAGCAGAAAAAAAAATGAGTCTCCTCAAAGAGCGTAAACCAAAGAAGCCTCACTACATCCCAAGACCACCAGGAAAGCCATTTAAGTACAAGTGCTTTCAGTGCCCCTTTACTTGCAATGAGAAATCCCATCTTTTTAACCATATGAAGTATGGCCTCTGCAAAAACTCAATTACTTTAGTATCAGAGCAGGATCGTGTTATCAAGTGTCCAAAGACTAGTTCCTTGGAGCCCAAACAGATCAATCAGCTAGAGTCTACCGCCAAACCAACTTCTTCTAAGTCTGTCACAAATGGACTGTCAACTCTCGATTCAAAGCCTCAATATGCTTTTCCAAAAGAAGACGCCAAGGAAAATGTTGAATTACAAAACCAGGCAACAAACACAGCAATTCAAGGACAAAAACCTGCAATTCAGAAGGAATTAACCCCTGCCAGTACTACAACGGAAAGCACCATCAGCATGCAGCCTCTTTTGGACAGCATTGTAAGGCCCTCAGCTTTTGTTCCTGTAGGAGAACACAGAGATAGTAAAGGCCCAGAAACTAGTGAAGTATCTGAAATCATATCGCTCTCTAACAAAAGTTCACCTTTTCACACTAAATCTGCATTTCATGCACCAAGTCACCCATGGAAAGCAGGTTCTCCTTTCCTCCCAGAATTTCCACATAAAGTTCCTCCCACAAAAGGCTTTGGTTCCATTTCACCTTATATGCAGCCAATGATTCCAGAGTACTCGCCCCATTTTTATGAGCATAGGCTGGCCATCTACACACCTTACTTGCTTCCCGGTAATTCAGAGTGTGAAAGCTCTGCTCTGTCTGTCTATGGCACACAAGACCAAAGACACTTTCTTCCTCATCCTGGGCCACTTCCAAAACCCATAAATCCATCAGCATATGAACACTATCGATTGTTCCAACAATATCATTCGACTCCTCCAATACCATATGGATTTTGTAGGCCAACCGATCCTCCATTTTACAGATTTTCACACGTAGCTGGTATTAACAGAGATCAAGGTTCTCATCTAATGGAAGAAACTACCTTGTTGTATCCAGCTTCTTTAAGCCCATCCCAACAATACCCTCTAGGTTCACATAAAAAACAAGGAGACTATGAAAAAGAAATGACATTACTACATGCCAAAAGTCATTCCAAAGATGACCAAAATGAACGAGAGAATGCTAAAATGAGCCCTCTCGCAGGAAGCGCAGCAACAGGCTCCCCTGGTAGACCTAGCCCAACCAACTTCACTCAGACAAGCCATGCATGTGAAGGCTTATTTGACCTCTCTAACAAGCCATCTTCCACATCGCTTGGCAAGTATGATCAACCAGAAGAAAACTTCACAGCTTTCAGACCTGTGAGAAAAAGCACTGATCAACCAGCTCTACTTCAAAGTGTGCCAACACAGCAAGATCGAGGAGATTCACCTACCAGGTAAAATAATAAAATCATTTGCAAATTCTTGTCAGATTTCTTAGGGGCACACAAAGACAGCATGTATACATTTCATGCGATGCCCCTAAAATATATTTAAATTTATAGCACTGAGATAATTTGTTCTATATGATATGTCTGCAAAACAGATACACATACAACTGTACAATTCCCAGTTGCTATAGTACCACTCCTTCACCTTAAGTGCATTGGGTATCTCCAATACCATCACTATGCACGTACCTGTGTATTTCAGGAAAACACCTGTATTAGAGAGATATCTATGGTGAAGAAGACTTGGGGGAGGGAAAGGAAGAAAACCAAAATTGTCAGACTATTAGCCAGATTTTTTTTTCTTCCTCCTGCCCATTTCCTCAGCCCCAATTTAAAAGACCAACCGATAGTGAATTCTCTTCTCTCCTCATTTCTTTCAGCATTAACGTCACTGATGAAGATTCATGTACACAGAATGAATGCCATAACAATGAAGGTTCACTGTCCAACACAGAAGAAGATACAGGAATAGTTCCCCTTAATCTTTCAAAAAAGGCTGACACAAATGCAGGACCTACTCATGAACATGCATACAAAAACACATCCAAAACAGAAAGTCAGAACTTTCTAGAATTGCAAGATATGCCTCTGAACCTCTCGGTAAAAGATTCCTGCAACACAGTAAGCCTGAAAACATCATCCCACAGTCCATCTCATGATAACTGTGCTGCTACTTCTCCAAACACCGAAAACGAAAACTCTGGAGCAGATGCATGTAACCCCAAGAACCCTATTAACACCGTGTGCAACAAATCTTTCCTAGCTCACCGTAATGAAGCTCAAGACTTACGAATAATTGACAGTTGTGATGAACAGAAACAAACAGCAGCTGTAGCTCTCTGCCAGCTAGCTGCATACAGCCCTAGCAAAGTCAGAATGGACACTGAAGGGCAGAGTCCTCAGGACTGTAATACTTCGTGTACAGAATCTACTCTTAATTCTTCTGACACTCAGGATACTCAGTGCAATCAAAAAGTAAAAGGACAAAAAAGGACAAATCAAAAAGAACCAGCAAAATCCCAGCAAGGCACTAAAAGAGCAAGGCCAAATGACTGCAGCAGAGTCTTTACTTTAAGGAAGAGAACAAGAGTATCTTAAGACTTCACTTTCCAATGAGTTTCTAGTCATAGAAGTTAGCTACCAGCTACATCAGAAAATTTCTACAAACCATCTCTTGTTAGATTTGGTCCATGCCAAGATACATTCAATCTCTCCTATGTAAATAATGTTCATAATTTTATATTAATATTTTTAAGTAATTGAGCTTTCCCTTGTATAAGCTCAGATTTTGATGAGTGAATTTTTGCATTCATTACTAAAGCCAAAGTACATTAGACGAATCTCTAAGGTTTTTTGCAGTTGTATTAATGTAAAATAACTTTTAAAACTTCTTTTCTTACAAGATGTTTAAGCTCTAGAAACAATACTGTTTAATAACATACTGTCAGTATTTTTCAGGCTTAAATACATTTAATAGGTTGTTTTTTTTTTTATCTTTTTTCTTTGAAAAACTTTTTATTTCACTGTGCAGTAGTTTAAATAAGCTTAAGATTAAACATGGCTATTTAGAATTTACTGTAAAAACTGTTCTGTGTATGAATGCACTTCGCCATAATGCCAAACAACAGGCCTAATTTTGTTACTCAGAGGCAGACGCCAGTTTAAACAGACTGACCCAAACCTTGTAAAAGCAAACTTTTCTTATGTTGCACCAAATCAACAAACACTGTTTATCTTTAACTGAACTACTAGGAAAACAATACTGAAAATACAAAAATCTATACAATTTAGGTGCCTAAACCTCCAAGGTTAGACAGACACTGGGCAACCTTCAAACTCCAAGTCTAGAAGGATATTTATATAATTTATTTCACTGGAGAAAACTCTCCTGGTAAAGGTTTTACTTCAGAAAACATGTATTACCAATTATCAGTTTCGGTGTGCTTCTAAATAGATCCTAAAACTATTTTCTGCTTCTACAACTGTGTATATAAACTTGTAATTTTTCAAATAAATCTGTAACTTGTACTTAATATATGGAAAGTCATTAATGAACACAGACACACTCACTACACTACCTGTAACACATATTTAAAAAGAAAAAGCAGAGAAATTGCTAGCTAAATTTTCAATTTACAAGCAGAATGTGGTATTGAGTACCAATCAACTCCGAAAAAGGAACTTCCTTCAGTGAAGGAAGTTAATTATGCAGATTAATCCATCTGCACTTCAGCTCCATATGACAAACCTTTGCCATAAAGCTGCTGACCAGCATATCCAGAACTTCTACATAACGTGTAACTAAAATGAGACTGTTCCCTTGTATTAACACCTCACCTAAACTTGAACAGTGTACACTATCAGTAAGTAAAACAAACACGGACTAAGTATTATTCACTTACATATATGGTATACATTTCTCATTGAGTCATTACTCAGACAAGAGAGATCCTCGTCTGCCTAAACATTATTAGTAGGCATAAACCTTTGTAAGGAAGCAGAGCTGCATTCAATGCAATGCGGAGTCCCCAGAATTTACTGTCTAATTTTCGTGCAATAGTGTTCTGAGATAAACTCTTTCGAATGCTCTGGCTAAGCTGTTAACATTGAACAGTCTATTACAGGGATTAAGTTTTTGAGTTAAGAAACAGAAAGAGTAACAAAATAGATGTTTAATTTAGGATTTCATAGAGAAAGCTTTTCAGATTGTCAGAAGACAAAAATACCAATGTGAGTTTGAACAAAGGGAATATGGTAACAGAAAAAGTCCAGTTAAATTGTAACAGCAAGGCAGTAAGAAAGTATGATGTATCAAGTCGTACATCAGTACCTGATGAAACAAGGAGACAGAGCTTCTTTCCAGGCCAAGCGTAAGGCTTCAAGCCTAAGGACAAATGCTACCAAACCCACAAGTTCCAAGCATGAAATTAAGAGTCTAGTGTCCCTCTT
>VXAL01014244.1:155248-195610 GCA_013399475.1 Chauna torquata | reverse complement strand
TCATTTTTATTTCTTGTGGCAGGAGTGGCTTTTTTTTTGTTCTGATTTACTAGTCACAGATGCCTTAATCAGCTTCAGTCACCCATTCTTTTTCAATTTATAAAGCTAGGACATAAAATGACAAGTGTAAAAATCCCCGATTTTTGAAGCCACAGCCAGCTTGTAGCAGATAACTTTCCTTTTTCTCCTTATTTTAAGGTTTAGAGTCTTTGAATGAAGCAGTGAAATTCAGAAAACAGTGCAGTTTAGCACTCACATTTTGCAGGGTTAATTTACTAATCCCAATTGATGCGATTCCTTGAGTTTACTTGGGAAAAATTAAAAATGCTCAGTAATTCAGTTTAGAAAAGCGACAATGAATGGAAGTGTCTAAGGTGCTTAATGGCCTTCATTACCACAGTATTTAAGCATGTCATAATCCTTAATGTTTATCATCACTACTCCATTGTAAGATAAGAAAATGCTCTTATCACTATTTTACAGAGAGGGGACAAAAGCAGGACGAGATAAAATGACTGCCCTTAGGACACAGTGGAGGCTGTGGCATAGTCAAGATTTATCTTTCTGCTGGACTAGATTTTTCTGGTTTAGTTGATAATCTGCACATGAAAAAGCTCAATGATGTATGCTCAGATCCTGATCCTGCAGAAGCTCATTCATGATGCAGTTAACAAAACACACCATGTGTCTGATACAGCCCTATTTAAAAACTCCTGCTTGACTTTAGATCGGGCTTGACAACATGGATTCAAACAACTGGTTTGTGTTTTCTCCTCATAGACAAGTATTTAAGTGGATGAATTTTGTAGCACCTCACTCAACATGTAGCCCTCACCACACCATTAAATCAGGTACATCTCTACAAGGCTGCACTGATTTCATCCTTGCAGACCTTCCTATCGCAGCACTTACTCCTCTTCAAATTCTGGGAGTTCTATGCAATCAAAAAATTACTTTCTTAAATGTCCAAGAAATATGAAGTAAAGCTTACAGTCTTCTTTGGGCAATCAGTAATTATTTGATGCAGATGCTACTCAGGTATTAGAGTAACAGTGTATCCTAAGTACAAGGAAAGAGAATCTTCAACATAAGAAGCGCAATTCAGGGACATTAATCTCAGGGCTATTGGGATATATCCAGAAATCCTCCCCTTCACCTTAATACTGTGACAGTGCAACTGAGAGACCATTGCAAAATGAAAACAAAATTATTACAATACCAGACAGTGGGGCTTAAGTCCCAGACTGCATGCACTTCATTTACTGCAAAGCACTTCCCTGTTCTTTTAACCACAACTGGAAACCTTCAAAGGAGTGGCACCTTCTTTGGACTGCTGTGAACACAAGAGGCTACTGCTTTGCAAATAAGAAAGCAAGAGGCCAACCCCATTTGGGAAAGAAATATAAAGCTTTACATAAAACATGTAAAAGACAGAGACTAATGGAAAGAGACAGCTGACAGCAGGAGGCAGAGCTTTTTGATCAGCCTATACTGAAGACTCCCTAGAGTACTTAATAAGGGACCAAGAAATTGAAAGAGAAAAGGAAGCGGCTGTAAAAATGTCTCACACACTCTCTAGCTGTACAATCCTGTAAGACAAGCATACGGTCACTACAAAAATCTTCTGTTGTGTGTACCGAGATACTTTGTCACTCATATAAATCATAATGCAAATCCACATGAACGAACTTGAAAACAAAAACCAAGTACTGTTTGTATTTGGATATAAATAGGTAAATTCTTTCAGCTTATCAGCCTTCCCATATGCTACTGATAACATATCTTATGATGCCTTTAATGTGCATGACTGATAATTGGAAAACTGCTCTTGCACATAAATGACAACATAAAAGATCACATTTTTGTTCCTTCTGAAAGAAACCAAATACTTTGCATGAGATGTTCCTTAGTGGACAGTCAATCACAGAACTATTGACAGCCTTCCTCAGTTCATTTGTTTCCAGCAGGCTTCAGTGGGTTTCAGTTCATAAACCGAAACTCAGGCTTTCAGGAGCAGAGCACCACAAACGTGCCGAAGCATTTTCAACTCTGGACACATGCTGTGGGTCAAAGTTCCACCCTTTTTAAGCAGAATTCCACTCCCCTTCTGAATGAGCTCTAGTGACCAATTGCTATGCAAAGCTTGAAAAATCTTCTTGTGCTTTTTTAAGCCAGGTGGTAAGAGCATGACTCTCAGAACAGACACATTGGGGCATCTGATAGTCATGTTGTAGGTATGTTGTGAAAACAGACAGGTTAACTATGTATAGCACTCTCAAGTTACTGCTGGAAGGAATTGTTAGGAGTGTGTTATTGCTCTCTACTGGACAGTATCAGTAACGCCCAGCTGCGCATCCTAGATTGTTTTGTCCAGGGACAGGGCAGGGTCATTCTCCTTGGGGCTGGGAACTCTCATCCTGCTGCTGCATTAGGGGGTGTTAGGAGCACACACAAATGGAAGCAATCACATGTATCACAAAACTTCAGGACCAACTTTTAGCTTTCTACAAAAATAGATCAAGCCTCCATCTAAGAATTACTGAGACCTTTTCCTGAAGTATCCTGATTAGAGTGCAGCCTCAGAAACTCCTGCTGGTGCCGGGGTCAAGAATTTTCTGTTAAGTGCAGCATGCCTCTGTCTATCTGTGGCCAATGGATATCCACTTATTAAATCATCCTTCATCTGATACAGATTTCTTACCTCTGGTGGTCGTGCCTGAAAAAAAACCACATCTCATCAGTCAGACTTGTTTTCTTAAATAATCCAACTTCCTTCAAATACAGGCAAAAGGATTGGATTTGTGTTACTACACAACAATTGTACTTAAAACAATTACTGTGACAAGTGTTTTCACAGTATGGCTTTGGATATTTTTGCAGAGCTCCTGAAATCGCCTGTGTTGAAACATTGACTGTAACTTCCCAAGATTGGTCTAAATTTTTGTGTTGTAGATGGTAAAGTGGTAAGGAAACAGTTAAATGTAACACATAACAAAGTCCTTACACATAACAAAGAAGATGGAGACAACAATTAATTGTCCATCTGATCCAGATGTGCTAGCAGCTAAAAGGCCTGTTGTCCCACTGAGGTGTGAGGGTAATAGGTACATATCTCCCGTTAGCATTAATGGGACTTAGCAGTGTGAATTCTTCAGGGATCAACAAGAGCCTCAGTCTCTACGGCAGTTTGTTAAACATCTGTTCTATACCCTTTTATCATAAATGACATGCCTTAAAAGTTTTCACCTTGTTACTTCTGTAGCATATGCAGGTCTGCAGAAAAGGAAGAGCATATCAGACAGTAAAGGCTCTTACTGTCTCTGACCACAGCAAACTAACGGTTTTGAATGGATGGCAAGGATCTGGCTAACTTCACAATCTTTTAGGTTGCAAAGGGACTGGATGTAGCAAATCATCTTTACTGTTCACAGAAATATTATAGAATAAAGTTACAGCTGCTAGAGGAACGTATCATGAACAAATACTTGGAGACATCAGGAAGAATAACCTACATTGGACTTCCAACTTACAGTAAAATAATTCCAAATGAATGGTTTCTTCATGCAGAATAACCACATATTTTATGCTATGTCAGAATGAATATGAAAGCCAGTGATCCTTCAGAGCTGCCACTCTTCTAAAGCATTTTCAGTCCCTCACCTGATGTAACTGACTTTTCAATCTGATCCTGAGATCAGTTTTCTTAGGGAACTGCGGCACACAAGTCACAATCTATTCTGAAAGCTGCCAATTTCAGGGCACGGCTTTGTTAAGGGACTTTTTATGTCCAGTCAGCACAGAGACACAATCTGGAAAGCAGCTCAGAGAGAGTGCTAAAAGCACACACAGGCCTTTGAAGCTGAGGCTGTATAGAAAACAGACTGGTCACTGCAGAGCTTCCTGCTTGTGCATTTCGAGAATTAATTGTATTATTTTATGATTTTGGTAATTAAGTTCAGACTAGGTATAGCTTATAAGGCTGAAGAAGACACTCTCAGAGGAAAAAAAAAAAAAAAGGACTTTATATGTTCCTAAGGCATTTGTTCCAGGAAAAGAAGTTTTGTGAGATTAGCATGGCCTCTGAAAATACTGACACATGGTCAAAAACAGTCTCAGCTTCCTTTTTATATAAAGTCCTTGAAGAATTTTTCTCTGTTACAAATTCCCTGTATGCTACAGAAACCTGAAGTTACCTAAGAGCTCATCTATATGAAGAAGCCAGATTTCTCCAAATCTAGCTGTGTAGTTAATGCAGTACAGCAGTCCTAATGGCAACAGAGACATAAAGACATAAAAATCCTGGAACTGGAATAACTTTTTCATATATAGGAAATCAATTAAATCTCAATATGAGGCACCTTGATTATCAGGTGTAACTCAATCCAGTCTACACACTGCTCCAACTCTCTCAGTTTAAAGCAAGGTTTCAGCCTTTTAATTTGCAGACCCTTACATTTTGCCAGTGATTCTTATGTATTAAATTTAAGCCTACTTTCTTTGACAGGCAACTGTGACCCATGGATCACAGGCTGAAACTGTCAGCTTAAAGGGAGGAGGAAAGCTTACCCACAAGGTGTGCTGTGTATTTTAATAGTATAATAGCTTTTATGTAGCCATGGTCTGAACACAAACCAAGCCCAAAGCATCAAATATTCCTCCATTTGCTCAAGTACCCAGGCAGAACAGAAATAAGTGGAGATACTGGGTCCAGTGTGTTGGAAGACTGATGCAGAGCTGGCGGATTTCTGAACTCTAGTTGCAGGGGTCCACTACACTTTATAATCCTCAGATACTCCTATTAATTAAAAGCACATTTTTCTCCTGGCATTTTTATTTTCAAAGTTAATAATTCTCAGTATTGACACAAAGATCTAAGCTGCATATGACCTCCAGTATTATTTTCAGTTTTTACTAGAGATGGATTTGCTTGTAATGGCTTTCGTTTGTTTGACTGTTTTGGGACCACTACGAAGACAGGAGGAAGACCACCTCAGTACCCATGGCGCTACTGGGCAGGCATCTAACGAGGGCTACTGCTTATAAGTACTTCAGCAGCAGATGGAAACATGGGGACTGTTGTAGGAGGAGGGAGAAGAGCTTGGAAAACATCCCCCACCCTTCTGAGGGAACAACAATGACATGCTGTGAACAATGCTGGTGACTCCTTGGCTACCTGCCCTCTCAGACTGCTAACAAGGACATGATAGCATATTCTAACCTTTGGGATAATTCCTCCGATACCTGCACTGAAAGGTGTGTAACCTTGTGACGAGACAAGGTGCCATATCAAATGAATGCATCACATGACACTGCTCTGTCAAAAAACCTCAGCATCAACAAATTTTCCTAGATCCACTGAAATCTGACACTGTCTTTATCAAGAGATAACTGACATCAATAGCAACTTTATCTCAGATAACTGAGAAAGATAACTGACATCAATAGCAACTTTCCCTCCTCTCTCTATCCTGCATACCCTACTTTTTCAGCACACTTTTCATGTGCAGTGGAGAAAATTCAAGAGATGGACATATCTTATTTCAAATACTGGGCTGCTGGCTATCTACCACAGCAAAATCATAGAATCATAGAATCATTTAGGTTGGAAAAGACCTCTAATATCACCTAGTCAGACTGTTAACCTAGTACTGCCAAGTCTACCACTAAAGAAATAGGTGTGCAACCACTTGTCATCTCATGCTGTGGTTGTCCAAGAGCCACCTACCTGCTCCTGACCAAAGAGTGGACAAACCATTCTGTCCTGTTGTTTTCTTCTTCCCTTTCTCACTTGTAATCTCTAACCATTGGCTTTGTAAGGAAAACGTCCGATGATTCAGACTGTTAAAAATACTTTTACAAACAATGAAGGAGACTTCCTAATAAATCCACTATACTATTTACTGAGGACACCAGTGATGGTGATGCTTACTTGCCGGTTAAGAGCCACTGAAGAGAAGCATGTATGTTGTAGGCCCAGTGTTCAACTGCCCTATTTGCTCATTTGTCAAGCTAAGTATAGCGTGGGTGCTTCCAAACCAGTCCTCCTTTCCTCTCTATTCTTTGTGTTAATAACTGAGTGCAAGATGGTGTAGACATCTGTGTAACTCAAGGTCTGCACTTGCAGGTGTTGTGCAGTTATTGAAACCACAGGTGTATTGGGTTTACGTGGCAAGGTTTTGGTAGCATGTGGCTCCAGGGGTGGCCTCAGTGAACAGAGCCCAGGAGCTGCCCCATGTCAGTCAAGAGCCAGCTCCAGCTGGCTCCAAAAGGGACCCACTGCTGGCCAGAGCTGAGCCAGTGAGCGATGCTGGTTGTGCCTCTGTGACAGCGTGTTTGAAAAATGACCAGAACTGCGGCCTGTGGACAGGAGCCCACAGTGGAGCCGGAGGTCTGGAGGAAACTGCCACCATGGGGGACCCGTGCTGGAGCAGTTTGCTCCTGAAGGATGGACCCTGTGGTACGGACCCATATTTGAGCAGCTCTTGAAGAGCTGCAGCCTGTGGGAAGCCCACGCAGGATCCGTTTGGGAAGGGCAGCATCCCATGGGAAGGACCCCACGCTGGAGCAGGGGCAGAGAGCGACCATGAAGGAGCGGCCGAGACACAGCGATATGGGCTGACCGCAGCCCCCATTCCCTGTTCCCCTGCGCTGCTCGGAGGAGGGGGTAGGAGAGGGTGGATGGGGGGAAGGTGTTTTTAGTTTGCTTTCAGTTTCTCACTGCTCTGGTCTGTTATTAACTGTCAAGAAATTACATAAATACTCCCTACACTGAGTCTGTTTTGCCCATGATGCTAATTGGTGAGTGATCTCCCTGTCGTTATTTCAACCCAGGAGCTTTTTTTCATCGTATTTTCTCCCCTTGTCCTTCTGAGGAGGGGAAGTGAGAGAGCAGCATGGTGGTGCTGAGTTACCTGCTGGTGTTAAACTACCGCAACAGGCCAATGCATGGTATCCATCAGATCCTGTACCAGATCCACAGAAGTTAGGGCTCGGATATCATTCCTAGTTCTGTTTTTGATGGCAAGGCTAGGATACTATAGAACAATGCTCCACAGTCTTCTCTCATTGATAAAAAACAGTGCTTTAATGCTACAAAATTTGCTGGCCTTTTCCCATACACTCTTCTCTATTAATGTCCCAACACAATATCACGCTAGCAAGAGCATACCATATGCGTAGCAGTGCTGCATGAAATGCTCACATGGCTATGAGCTGTTGCAGGCTTTTTCTTGTCACAATCTCCTTGAATTCCTGCTGGAAGAGAAAAATGCACAAATCTCTGCATTCATATGGCAATGTCCATGCAAGCTATTGATAATGACAGGGAGCAGAGCTGGCACGGGCAGGTATCGGTTTCCCTGCAGACTATCTGAGACCCAGCACACAGAGAGGACAGGGGGCACCAAGGAGTGCTTCAGCCCTACCCCAGCCCAGCTTTCACCTGGGGGCTCATGGGCCCAGGACTTCATCTTGTAACATCCTGACTCTGCTCTCACTGCACTCACCGCACTCCTGATGAGCTGGGTTGCCTTTGGACAGCTTCTTTACGTGAGCTCTACCTTTGAAAGGCTACACTCACTCCTCACTCATGCCTGAAGTGGACAACAGAGGTTTCCTCACTCTCTTCAGAGGGAATGGCACAGAGGGGTGGACATCCCTACAAGCCTCAGGTGGTCAGCCAATGCTATGGATGCTTGCACAAGATTTTATGTCCCTCAGACAGGCAGCAAGATGAACGGGCAGTTAAGATTCAGCACCACAGGTGTTACTGCAAACTGGCAGAAACACAGTAGTGTTCTTTTAATCACTAACGGCGGAGAAAAAGCACTTCCTCTCATGGCTTGAAGAGGGAGGAAATGAATCCCCAGCTATTTTATGGAATCATATAATGCCCATGTCGCCAAATGCAACAGAGTCTATAAAAATCAATACTAATGATATCTTCTCCTAGCTAGAAGATAGATAACAAATGCCATGAAAAGATCTGTCATTTAGCTCCCTGTAGTTTAACCCTGAATGGCAATACATCTGTTCAACCTCTTGCAATTTCTTGATTTGGCAAGCTATATTTCACTATAATAATCTGCTTTCTTTATGGAATTTTAAAGATACAGTCTCTTTTTCAAGATTTAGTTCCTACACAGCCATGCTACTTCACTGTGTCCTTTTTATTAAACAGTAGAAAGGGTTCATGTGTATCAATTATAAAGACATTTCTTGTTACGCGCATGCTTCATTATGGAGCAGACTTAAACGCAATGAGATTGATTTAAGTGAATCCAGTTATGGTGAGATATATGGGGGGTTTTTTTTTTTTTTTAATTTAAGGAAAGTATTGATGCACAGTGCTATTAAATACCGGGCATGATGTACCCCTGCTTCTCCTTTAATCCAAAGCAGATTTTCAAAAGCTTATCAGCAGGGGGCATTAATGCGACATTAAATTCCAAATGCCAAACTAACAAACAACTACGCAGTGCATGTAGTATTTTATGTTTTTAATAAGTTAGGTTTCTCCCCTGTGTTTTTCACAAGATCATTTCATTTTTTTAAAGTATAGCTGGAACCCAAGCCGTTCGCTGACACTGGTAATCTATTTAATAACCTATTGTGGATTTTATCCTGATGGTAAAAAAAGTATTTGTCATTGTTTTATGCAGTTTAGAAGAGGAGATCCTGATTTTATGACCACTTAATTTATAGCCAGCACTTTCAAATAGGATTATATCCAGCAGAAATAAAAGCTGGGTTCAAGACATGCAGATATTACATGGTCACGAGCATCGGTTACTCCCTGACATCTTGTCATACACTAGGAAGTGACTGACAACACCCCAATTTCCTAGGCTTGCTCTCTGATAGTAGCTAGTGACCTGGAGAAGAGAGGTATTTCCAGGAAGCAGTTTTTAAGTAGCACTATTTTCCCCTCAGGGTGCCCATTTCACTCTCCGCTGACTACAGAAGGAAAAGTAACCACACTGATCATTTACATGAGCAGTTACGGAGAATGAACCTAGGTGCTCATGTCAATAGGATTTTATCTTGTTTGTTTTCCCACACTAAGAAACAACACAAAGAATACACCTTTTTTCCCCAAATCTTATAGAAGGTAATTCACAAAGCTCCTTTGTCAGAAAGACAGTCTATCAGTGAACTGATGACTGAAGGGGCCAAAGTTAAAAAGGAAGAGATAACTGGGGCATTGGCTCTATTCCTTAGTCTTTCACTCAAGGTTGATCCTTACTCCAGTGCATTGTGACCTAGTTCTTACTTTGTTCATATTACCCACTGTTAGCATAAAGTTATTGAATCTTGTCTGATTTTCCTGTATTCAAATATATGTATTATTTATAATAATCCACACTATGTCCATATACGGAGCATAAAGAGCCAGTAATTTAAAATTTTGACATGAATTACACTCCTTGGGCTACCATGTTAACTTTTTTCTCCACAATAAAAAGTGAGACGTTTAGCTGATGTTTTTAAATGGAAGTTGAGATAATCACATCACCACCTGACTCCAAGAGTGGAGATTTTAAGAAAAAATAAACAATATATTTAAATACACAGTAATACTGGGACTTTAAGCAACATTCAGATACCCACATTAGCAATGTGTATGTGCAGCCCACTTTCTTTGTTAGGGCAAAACCCAATAGGTTTTCCTTTTTTAACATTTTAATTGATATTTTAATTAATTAAATTAATTAATTAATTAATATTTAAATATTTTTAATAGTAAAAGAAAAAGTGTTCCTCAAACAGTTGTAGTAACAATTGGCCTTTGGATTTTCTGTGAAATTGCCAGGGCTCTTCCACGTGTGAAAATTAAGATTCCTCTCTTAGCAAAACCTGATGCGTACACTGAACTTTTCCTTTAAAACCTCAGAAACATGGAGTAATGTTGGGTCTGATAGCCTTGCTGATAAAAGTCAGGAGATTTACAGAAGCAAGGAGACAAGAGAATTAAACTTCCATCTGTCAAAAGGGACAATATATGAGATTTTTATTTTTATTTTTGTACATGAAGAATGCTATCGCTATTACTAAGTATTAAAATCTCCAAGCCCCAAGTATAATATGTGTTTTCCCTCAAGCAGGTCCCATGAGGCTTTTCAGCAGGTGGCATTAACGCTCCATCCAATTCGAAATGGCACAGAGCCAGGAGACTGCTGCTTCTAGCAATTAACACCTTAAAATGATCAACAAACTATGGCAGAGAGTAAGTAATTTTCTTAGGAGAAAAAGCCTGCGTTAAAATGGCATCTGTTCTAAATGAATTTTTTTTTTTAGCAACAGAAGCAGAACATAGATGTATTTTGGCTACTCTGATGTTAAATTGGAAGAAGCCAAAGGCATGTTTTCTTTCCTTTTATTTTCATTTGGCCATCAAGGCACCTGCACAATCTGCATTTTCAAATGAAGAGAACATGACTGAACTTTTTTAGCTTTAAGGTGTGTACCAATGTGTAATACCTACACAGCCCCCTCCCAAAGAATAGAAATGGTACTTTTTTTTCAAGCTGCACTATACAAACTTCATCAAGTTTAAAGACTTGGTCTTGCAACTAAGAAGTGCAAGACAAGAAAGGAAAAGAAGAGATATTCTGGTGGCAGACATATATGACCACTTAGGGCTAAGTGATGAGTTACAGTCCAGGGTTATCCTACATATCTAGGACCTGCCCAAAGCAAACAGTAGGAAATCCTGGGATCGTTTTCAGGACTTGTTGATGAAGATCTTACCTACTCCATGAAATCCAGTATCTAACACATCACAAAAAACTTCCATGTTTCAAGCATCGCGCAAACAGCCACTGCTAGAAACGAGTGCTTTGACAGAGCTTGTTTGGTTGGAAGACTTGGAACATTTGTTGTTTATTCTTCAGAAGGCAGGCTGAGTTCTTTCCGTATCATGAAACTGCCCAGAGGAGGGTTAGAACAAAGAAAACAATCTGCCAGGATGTCCTCAAAGAACTATTCTCCAAATTATGCTTCAAAGGATTCAGGGTTTGATCCTCTGAAAAACGAGATTTTTTTCTAAAATACCCCTGATCTCAGGTCAGAATCAACAATGACTGCAGCAAGAGCAAGGCTGGTTCCTAGCAATTTAAGTTCTTTATATAAAGAGGTATTTTTCATTAGAAACCAACAGAGAAAATCATCCTTAGTTTTTACTCTACATATAACATATAAAATAATATTATTACTTTAAATACAGTAACTCAGATGTACACCAAAGCTGTTAATTGTTAAAATCAGATCTTTGGTTATAATATAAAGTGTTCACATTTTGGATTGAGAGAGCAACAGTAAACAAAAGGTATGATTCAGCACGGTTATGTCTTAAAGCACTAATATAGTGGTGGAATTGAAGAGGGACAGCCAAATACAAGATACAATCATCATGTGACATGAAGTTCCTCTGACTGCAAGATGAGGCAAGCTGATATTCTCAAAATCTCTATAGTCACCAGCTTGATGTACTGATTTGTAATGTAAGTCTTCACAAGATAAAAAAAACCCTATCATGTACAATTTTAAAGAAACTCCCCACACATTTTTAAAAATACTTCATGAATCCCTCTGCCCTCCCCAGTAAACATCTCATCCATCCTTCTCTCTAACCACTTGAATTAGAAGTGATTTATAAATCTGTAAGATAATGGAGTTCAACTTTTAATGGTATAAAACATTATTTCTTAATATGTTAGTGGCTTGGGGAAGATGACTGCTACAATCATAAGCAAAAGTGCTTACAATTAGTTTAAATACTAGTTTAAAAAAAAACCTAGTATTAATAGGAAATTAATAGGAAACACTGCTATCAATAGAGGGAAAAAAAAAAAGTTTTCAGACCCAGAACAGTTTTCAGATCTGATCACATCCACAACTGCTATTTAGAGCCACACAAAAATGCTTCAAAGAACAGCTACCTACTGAATAACTGATTTAGACCAATGATTAAAAGGAAGCACAAAAGATCTTGAAACTAGACTAGGAGGATATATCAGATTGAAAGAAACAGCTAACAATTGCTTAACTTACTTTTACTTCTTCATAAAAAGAAGCTGATTATAATTGTACTTTTGCAACACAACCCACCCATAAACTGCAAAAATTTTGATTACACTCTATATTTTGTCCAATGCCTAAATGAGAATATCAGTGCTGGGTCCAATAATAAAATTATGTCCTTGATCACATGAGATAATCCAATCCATTTGGATCTTTTGTACAGTTTCTCTGTTACGTTTTTGTGATCTCCGTTCAAACTAGCACCAAAGTGCGCATTTATCCTTTATTATATTATTAACCCAACTCTTACTCAACGAAACATTTAAATATATACTTATATAAGAACATGCTTAAATTGATAGGTGCTTTAGTGCTTTGTTAGCAGGCCCTTTGTCTGTATAAAATAATACCTTCCTTTTTCCTATCTTAATCAGAACTCTTCAGCTCTCTTTTAAAATTGCTCTCTGTATCCAAAAAACCCACTAGTAGTTGTCTTAATCTGAACTGTTCATGTTCCACGATCTTTATTTTGAATTGCCCTCACTCTTCTTCCCTTTTGTCTTCTACAGCTCTGCTAAAATTTCTTCTTCTTCATAAAATGCCTTTTTCTCTATACTTTACAGTTCTACTTTCATTTATAATTAACTGAACAAACTATCATTCATGTGCATTCCACAATTTCATACTGGTTTTCACTAATAGAACACCTTTCTCCTCAGCCACCTCTGGCATCTACTCAAATGTAAACCTCTTTTTATACACAAGCACCTGCACATGTAAACAATTCACAACTATTTCATTTAAGACAATACTTGTTTCACTGAGTTGGGACTTTAAATAAATAAATAAATAAAACCCCTGCTTTTAATTCAGAAATTACCACAGTCATTGCAATGTAGATACTTATGAAACAATGATTATAGCTAACTAGAATATCCTTACACTACAGTTACCTCAGCTTCTGTATCTATCTTATTTGACAATATTGAACTTAAAATTTTACCACCTAACTGCCTCTAACACCGATAATAGTGATTAAAAAAGCCTGACCCAAGGTAAAATGAAAAAATCTCCCTCTGCATTCAGAACCCAACACTTGAATATTCCAGTCTATCTCTGGCAAACTGAAACTCCCTATTAAGCTTGTGGTTGTTAAATAGAAAGGCTTGATACTCCCTGCAACATCTTTGAGAAACCTTCACTGCCCATTAGCTAACAACTTAAAAATGCTTCACAGAGAGACAAGAAAAGGTTGGACATGCCACTGCCCTAAGCCCTTTCCATACCAACTAGATCACCAAGAAGACGTCTTGTGAGATGCAAAATTCCACATTCCAAAACAAAAAGCTTCGAAGCCAACAATCCTTACCCTTGATGCAGAACTTGTTGTGCGTCACACTTAAAGGTGCAGCGCAATAAAGCCTAACAACACTCCTGTGACTACAGGGATCAGCTACAGCAGCACTGAGACTCAGGTAATGCACGAGCACCCAAACGAGGTATGCACAGGCGTGTGTGTGGGGACAGCTGTCCTCTCATGACATCTTTGCACCATGTGAGGTGTTTTTATGAAAGAGGCATTGTATTCAAAAAATGGGTTTCTGGATAAAGTTCTGCAGTTTGTTTTTCACTGGAGATCAGCCTGTATCTATCTAATGGTCTGTTCCAGCCTCAGAAATCTCTGAATTTATTAAACTTGTTGGAATACTTAAGTATTGCAATATAGGAAAATACTAAAACTGTTTTAAAATTCAGAGCAACTCCAAATGAGTTTTAATGAGATTTAATGCAGATTTAATGAGAATTTGGTCTTGAATTTAGTCCTTCTAGCTTGAAGCGGGAAGTGTCCTTTTGTGAAAGGGCTGTTTTGCATTTGATTCTTTTTGACAGCAGACCTTAACCTGGTCTGTGCTGATGTTGAGTCATACCGTGCATTAGAAGTATTGGAAAATCTTGTCATAATTTATTACCTACCTAACTTCAGTAACCAAGCACAAAATTGGACCTGCTGGAGTGCAGCTCTGCAGAGAGGGACCTGGGAGTCCTGGCGGACAGCAGGCTGACCATGAGTCAGCAATGTGCCCTGGTGGCCAAGAAGGCCAATGGGATCCTGGGGTGCATTCAGAAGAGTGTTGCCAGCAGGTCAAGGGAGGTGATCCTCCCCCTCTGTGCAGCCCTGGTGAGGCCACACCTGGAGTATTGTGTCCAGTTCTGGGCTCCCCAGTACAAGAGGGACATCGAACCACTGGAGCGAGTTCAGAGAAGGGCTACTGAGATGATTAGAGGACTGGAGCACCTGTTGTACAAGGACAGACTGAAAGAGCTGGGCCTGTTTAGCCTGGAAAAGAGAAGACTGAGGGGAGACCTCATTAACGTATAGAAACATCTGAGGGGAGGGTGTTGAGAGAATGGAGCCGGTCTCTTTTCAGTTGTGCCCAGAGACAGGACGAGAGGCAATGGGCACAAACTGAAACACAGGAGGTTCCGGCTCAACATGAGGGGGCACTTCTTTACTGTGAGGGTGACAGAGCACTGGAACAGGTTGCCCAGAGAGGTTGTGGAGTCTCCTTCTCTGGAGATATTCAAAGCCCGCCTGGATGCCTTCCTGAGCAATGTGCTCTGGGTGATCCTGCACGGCAGGGGGGTTGGACTAGATGATCTTCAGAGGTCCCTTCCAACCCTGCCCATTCTGTGATTCTGTGATACTGAGTTTTGAAGTAGGACATTCATGCCACACAAAATAAGGATTTAATTGGCACACACATTTTATTTGCTTAAGGCTGTGTACCCAGAATTGTTGAACACAAGGACCCCCCCTTGAAAGCTGAAACCCTGCCTTTGGCTAAAACAATTTCCAAGTTGCCATACAGCACTGAGACTGGTTCACTGACTGATGGTATTTCACTGTACAAATGGCTCATAAAAGCTGTTAAATCTGTCACGCACACTAAAGGCATTTTAGTCTAACAACTATTTTCACTTACATAGGAATTGTCGGGAAAATCCATTCCTCACATGACAAGAACCATCAGATCCTGGCAAGACACGGGATTCTGGTAGGTACAATAGACTAATATATCTTTTCAGAATGCTTTTCATGACTGCTCTGTAGTAACTTTAAGGTAAGCTTTTCACTGAGAGATGCAGAGGTGTATTTTGATTTCTGAGGTGTCCTTGCAGGTAGAAAAGCAAGCATCTTTCTGCAGATTGAAGGGACTGGCAGTTGGGACCATCACATGAAAAAGAGAATTAGGATGAAGTAAAGGATACAAAGGGAGCAAAGATCTGAAGGAAGTGAAAACCAAACCACACCAAAACACAATCCTTATTTTCCTTGTGCTTGTTTTCAGACCATAAAACTTAAATATTAATCATGGATTGAGTGACATTTCTAGCAACACATTTGAGTAAAGTTCAAGGGAAAACACAGTCACAAAGTGACTTTTGCCAGCCCTGACTTCTAGACAAATGCCAAAGTGCACAGAAAGCCTTCTGCTTTGGAGTACATACTCTCCTCCCGATGAAGAGTTGTTCATTCATGTCCAATGTGCATCTTTCTTTTCCTGAAAACCATTCCTAGCTTTCCTCCACTTGGAGGAAAAGAGCTACCTTCCTGCACTCAGCTGCCATGGGGTTGACAGGCCATTGCCTCATCCACACATCATTATTCTGGCAAATACCAAAGAGGCTAGAAAACAGTTCACCTTCAGGCAGACAGATCTAAAAACTGCTGGGATCATATCTGGCCAAAGGAAAGAGAAGCTGTTTTCAATTCCCCAGCACCCCTGCCTTGCAAGTCCAGAGAAGTACCTCCCCAGGGAGGGAAACCTTACAAAAGAGTCACAGAGTAACTGTGCACAGTTAGGAAGAGTAGCTCTTCCGAGAGCCCATCCTCCTACCTTCCGCACACTGAGACTACTCTCCAAATCTGCTCTCTCCTCAGGCATTTTTCCCCACGCTTTCTTTCTTTCTTTCTTTCTTTTTTTTTTTGTGTGTTCTGGAAATGCAAAAGTGCTCTCTGTTTGTCTCTGTTCATCAGTCTGCCTGTTAGGAGACAATATCAAGCAGAGACCGATTCTGTCAAGTTCTTAAAAGCTACCTCTTTTGGCAATGCAGACTTGAGTAGAAAGAAAGCCTAGCTCCAAAGCAAATCAGTACATATCCCCACCTTTATCTTCTAGTGAACATTCGCAGGTAGACCAGACAGTTGAAGAGCTGCAAGGTTTTGAGGAACAGCAACAACTTCTGCTTAGTCCGTAGACAGAATAGAACTATTTCTACAACTCAGAAAATCCAAAGGTAAATTTAAAGCCTCAGAGTAACTAAACACCTAGACACTACCCATTTTTGGCTTTTTTCTGCTGCCTTTGAAACATACAGTCAAACTTACTTTGATTTCAAAATGTGTTAACATAGAAGTGCTGTGGGTTGCTGTCTGCAGTTAGAAATGGGTAAATAATTTCCCAGAAGTGAATGTGAGTGCAATGACAAGAGACTGCAGTCACACCTTTTGCCACAGCTGTCTTTCAACAGATGGGGCTTTCCCTCCAACAGACTGGCGGCAACTCCACAAGCCACGTAGGGATATAGCAAAAAGGAGCACATTTTATTGCTTTTCGCTAGGAATCAAACTACTACGCGCTGTTAGGAAGATTTTGAGAGGCATTCAGTTCTTTACTCTCCTTGTCATCAGCGTGCTTACTCCTGCCTGCCTGGACTGTTCCCTTCCTTCATAAATGAGGCCCTAATAGTTTCATCAATTACAACAAATGACAGTTTTAAATTCTTTGCCCTGCTGCCAAGTTCATCATTTATTATTATTAACTACTTCTTGCAGCAGTCTAATATTCTCTCTTCTTTCTTTCCTACAGTGGCATGGCACTCTGACATTTTAAGCATCTACTTAATCTTCTTTCTTTCCCATACACATAAAAACACTTTATCACATTTTTAAATGACTAATACTTCAATATTCCTGTTCTGCTACCTGCTGAGGAAAAGAAGAAAGGGAAAGGCTGAGTAATGGTGTTTCAGAGACAGCAGCTCTATAGATGACTGCATTTATTTATTACTGAAATACATTTTAAAATGTTGCACCAGTGCAGTGGAGATATAACTTGATAAATGTTTAGTTCTATGAGAAAACTACTTTACCTTTCAAAAATTCTGTTGATAGTTCAAGGCCATTAAAGAAAGAAGAGACTTATAAAGAAGGGAAGAATTCAACTAGCAGCTACTGAAATGCACCTGACAAATCTAAGAGAGTCATGTCTTAAACTGAAGCAGAAGTCAAGATAAAAGACTTCATATTGTATTGCATTCATGTGGTAAAGGTTTGGTAGCAGGGGGGCCACAGGGGTGGCTTCTGCGAGAAGATTCCAGAAGCTGCCCCATGTCAGATAAGAGCCAGCTCCAGCCGGCTCCAAAAGGGACCCACTGCTGGCCAGAGCTGAGCCAGTGAGCGATGTTGTTTGTGCCTCTGTGAGAGCAGATTTAAGAAAGGGGAAAAAAAACTGCTGCGCAACAGCAGTTGGGAGAGGAAGGAGTGCGGAACAGCCCTGCAGACACCAAGGTCAGTGAAGAAGGAGGGCAGGAGGTGCTCCAGGTGCCGGAGCAGAAGTTCCCCTAAAGCCCGTGGTGAGGACCATGGTGGAGCAGGTTGTTCCCCTGCAGCCCATGGGGTACCACGGTGGAGCAGATCTCCATGTGCAGCCCATGGAGGAGCCCATGCAGGAGCAGGTGATCTTGTGGGAGCTGCCACCCGTGGGGGACCCCTGCTGGAGCAGTTTGCTCCTGAAGGATGGACCCCGTGGTACAGACACATATTGGCGCAGCTCTTGAAGAGCTGCAGCCTGTGGGAAGCCCATGCAGGATCCGTTCGGGAAGGACGGCATCCCGTAGGAGGGACCCCACGCTGGAGCAGGGGCAGAGAGTGATCACGAAGGAGCGGCAGAGACGCAGTGATATGGGCTGAGCGCAGCCCCCATTCCCCGTTCCCCTGCGCTGCTCAGGGGAAGGAGGTAGAAGAGGGTGGATGGGGGTGAAGGTGTTTTTAGTTTGCTTTCAGTTTCTCACTGCTCTATTTCGCTAGTGATAGGTAATAAATTATATTAATCTCCCTATGCTGAGTCTGTTTTGCCCATGATGGTAATTAGTGTGTAACCTTCTTGTCCTTATCTCAACCGTTGAGCCCTTGTCCATCGTATTTTCTCCCCCTGCTTCCTTTGAGGACGGGGAGTGAGAGAGTGGTTGTGATGGAGTTTCTCTGCTCAGCTGGGTAAAACCACCACACATATGTAGATGCTGAGATACTGACACTAGCCTAAAGTATCACTGTAGGCAAGTGTCTCTGCTTCAGTCTTCCCAGCTGTAAGACTGAACTACAACTCCCCTTACAACCTAGGTGTTACAGCAGTTATTTCAGCACCAAGTAGACCCAGCAAATGACAGACTGACTACATGGAGCCACCTACAAACATGTCTGGTCAAGATGCCAGGCTGTGTTCTGTAGTGAACTACAGAATTGCTGGGGTTGGCATGCACCTCTGGAGATCACCTAGTCCAGCCCCCAGCTCAAACCAAGGTCAGCTACAGCAGGTTGCCCAAGACCACGTTCAGCTGGGTTTTAAGTATCTTCAGGAATGAAGACTCCACAACCTCTGGTTCAGGTTCAATCATCCTTAAAGGAATAAAGTTTTTTCTGTTAAATGCAAATTCCTGTATTTCAGTTTGTGCTCATTGCCTCCCATCCTTTCACTGGGTACAACAGAGAAGAGTCTGGACCCATCTTCTTAATCCCCCACCCTTTAGGTATTTATACACATTGATAAGATCCCCCCTTAGTCTTCTCTTCTCCAGGCTGAACAGTATCAGCCCTGTCAGCCTCACCTCATATTAAAGAGGCTCTAGTCCCTTAATCACCTTCATGGCCCTTCATTAGACTCACTCCTGTAAATCCGTATCTCTTGTACTGGTGATCCCGGCACTGGACAAAGCACTCCAGATGCGCCTCAGCCGTACTGAGCAGACGGGAAGGATCACCTCTGACAACCTGATGGCAATGCTCCTCCCAAAACAGCCTAGGCAGTTGTTGGCCGCCTTTGTCACAAGTGTACAGTGCCTTCTCCTGTTCAACCTGTCCACCAGAACCCCCAGGTCCTTTCCCTTCCATAACAAGGAAATCAGTAGTCATGCTGAATACTTCCTATCATTTTCTTGTCCTTTGTACGGTTAGAAATGGTTTCCAGGATTAGTTGCTCTATCACCCTACCTAGGACTGAGGAGAAGCTGTCCACTTTGTAGTTCCCTGGGTCTTCCTTCTTACCGTCCTTGAAGACATGGGTGACATTTGCTTTCTTATTGTCCTCAAGAACCTCTCCCATTCACCAGGACCTTTCACTACTCAAGAGTGGTGTGCAATGGCATCAGACAGCTCCCATGTATGCATTCCATTGAAGTCCATGGACTTGTGTCTGCCCAGTTTATTTCAAAGTTCCGTAACTTGATCCTCCTCCACGGAGCTTACGGCTTCCTTAATCCAGGCATTCCTACCAGTCTCAAGTGCCTTGGATTCCTGAAGGCCAATCTTACCGGTAAATGGTGAGACAAGGAAGGCACTGAGTNAGACACATATTGGCGCAGCTCTTGAAGAGCTGCAGCCTGTGGGAAGCCCATGCAGGATCCGTTCGGGAAGGACGGCATCCCGTAGGAGGGACCCCACGCTGGAGCAGGGGCAGAGAGTGATCACGAAGGAGCGGCAGAGACGCAGTGATATGGGCTGAGCGCAGCCCCCATTCCCCGTTCCCCTGCGCTGCTCAGGGGAAGGAGGTAGAAGAGGGTGGATGGGGGTGAAGGTGTTTTTAGTTTGCTTTCAGTTTCTCACTGCTCTATTTCGCTAGTGATAGGTAATAAATTATATTAATCTCCCTATGCTGAGTCTGTTTTGCCCATGATGGTAATTAGTGTGTAACCTTCTTGTCCTTATCTCAACCGTTGAGCCCTTGTCCATCGTATTTTCTCCCCCTGCTTCCTTTGAGGACGGGGAGTGAGAGAGTGGTTGTGATGGAGTTTCTCTGCTCAGCTGGGTAAAACCACCACACATATGTAGATGCTGAGATACTGACACTAGCCTAAAGTATCACTGTAGGCAAGTGTCTCTGCTTCAGTCTTCCCAGCTGTAAGACTGAACTACAACTCCCCTTACAACCTAGGTGTTACAGCAGTTATTTCAGCACCAAGTAGACCCAGCAAATGACAGACTGACTACATGGAGCCACCTACAAACATGTCTGGTCAAGATGCCAGGCTGTGTTCTGTAGTGAACTACAGAATTGCTGGGGTTGGCATGCACCTCTGGAGATCACCTAGTCCAGCCCCCAGCTCAAACCAAGGTCAGCTACAGCAGGTTGCCCAAGACCACGTTCAGCTGGGTTTTAAGTATCTTCAGGAATGAAGACTCCACAACCTCTGGTTCAGGTTCAATCATCCTTAAAGGAATAAAGTTTTTTCTGTTAAATGCAAATTCCTGTATTTCAGTTTGTGCTCATTGCCTCCCATCCTTTCACTGGGTACAACAGAGAAGAGTCTGGACCCATCTTCTTAATCCCCCACCCTTTAGGTATTTATACACATTGATAAGATCCCCCCTTAGTCTTCTCTTCTCCAGGCTGAACAGTATCAGCCCTGTCAGCCTCACCTCATATTAAAGAGGCTCTAGTCCCTTAATCACCTTCATGGCCCTTCATTAGACTCACTCCTGTAAATCCGTATCTCTTGTACTGGTGATCCCGGCACTGGACAAAGCACTCCAGATGCGCCTCAGCCGTACTGAGCAGACGGGAAGGATCACCTCTGACAACCTGATGGCAATGCTCCTCCCAAAACAGCCTAGGCAGTTGTTGGCCGCCTTTGTCACAAGTGTACAGTGCCTTCTCCTGTTCAACCTGTCCACCAGAACCCCCAGGTCCTTTCCCTTCCATAACAAGGAAATCAGTAGTCATGCTGAATACTTCCTATCATTTTCTTGTCCTTTGTACGGTTAGAAATGGTTTCCAGGATTAGTTGCTCTATCACCCTACCTAGGACTGAGGAGAAGCTGTCCACTTTGTAGTTCCCTGGGTCTTCCTTCTTACCGTCCTTGAAGACATGGGTGACATTTGCTTTCTTATTGTCCTCAAGAACCTCTCCCATTCACCAGGACCTTTCACTACTCAAGAGTGGTGTGCAATGGCATCAGACAGCTCCCATGTATGCATTCCATTGAAGTCCATGGACTTGTGTCTGCCCAGTTTATTTCAAAGTTCCGTAACTTGATCCTCCTCCACGGAGCTTACGGCTTCCTTAATCCAGGCATTCCTACCAGTCTCAAGTGCCTTGGATTCCTGAAGGCCAATCTTACCGGTAAATGGTGAGACAAGGAAGGCACTGAGTACCTCTCAAACTTTTCTGTGCCCTTTGTCACCAGATTCCCTGCTCCATTCAGCGGTGGGCCTATGTTTTCCCTATTCTCCTTTTGCTGCTAATGCACCTGTAGGTAAGTTTCTTGTTGACCTTCACATTCCTATCTGATTCAACTCCATATGGGCTTTGGCTTTCCTCATCCCATCCCTATATGCTCAGACAGTGTTTCTGTATTCCTCCTGGGTCATCTGGAAGTATGAAGTCCAGCAGAGCATCTCACATCAACAACCTGATCACTTGTGTTAGGATGTTGCCATCGATGTGATCCAGAAACCTCCCGAAACTCTGGGGCCCAGCTGTGATGACCCTCCAGCAAATACATGTGTGTTTGAAACCTATGAAAATGAGGCTTCTTCCAGTTGTCTGAACACTTTATCTAGTGCTTGCTTCCTGATCAGCTGGTCTACAGCAGATTTCCACAACAACATCAGCAATTCTGGTCTACCTGCAAATTCTGACCCACAAGCTCTCAGCTGGCTCAGCACCCTTCCCAAGGCAGAGATCCACATGGCCCAACTGCACTCTTACACAATGGGCAATTCTCGCTGTCTCATTCTGTACTTCGTAACAAGCCTGTTGTCTATCTGTGGCAGCACTCCAGTTGTATGAGCCATCATGTCACATCACCATGACACCACGGAGAGCACAGCCCTTCGAAAGCACACAGACCTCTAATTCCTCATTTCTTTCTCACAGTGCTTACATTAGTGTACAGACACTTCAGAGAGTGAGACTATGCATTTGTCCCTGGCCTTGAATATTGTCAAAGCTGAAGTGTGCTACCGTGGTCCTGAGTGTTGCTCAAACTCAGCGACTGTGAAACCTTGCATCAAGCTGAAACATTGACTCTGATAAGAAACTGGCACTTGATGGACAAAGAACACCTGCTAATATGTCAGACCAAGAAAACCTGTTAATGGTATGACCTGTACTGCTTGCCAAGAAACCAGCTATAAAAACAAGCTTGCTCTGCTAACCCTTCGGACCAGAGGGGCTCCCGTTACTCCCAAAAGGCAGGGAAAACTCCTGTTGCTGGAAAAACCTACTTCTTTCTGCAGAATTTGCAGGACTGTGATCAATAACAGAGGTTCAGGAATCTGTTAGTACTTGGTATGTAACAATTTTACTTGCTTATGGAAGCTTATTATAAATTCTGAGAGAGTGTGTGTGTGTGTGCGTGTGATCCTGTCCTTTCGCCAGGGAATCCATGAGGCCAAGTCATGAATGATTACGCTTAGCATGAGTGAAAGGAATCCATCTGTGCTGATTTCCCAAAAAAAAGGCATGAAAGTTTTCTCTCTCACTTGTTTACTTTTGTGCTTATGCTTGTGTGGTCCCACTTCACCTCTGTTTGGCTGATTAGTGGCCCCCCTCTTCACATCATGCTGAGCCCTTTGCTTGGTTGTTGTCCTTCCAGCCTGGTCCTTCACTTCCTCAGGTGACTGTTGGTCATTATCTCCCTCTCCCTTCATTCCTAGGTTAAAGCTCTCCTCTCCAGGTTAGCTAGCCTGTTCGCAAAGATGTTTTTGCCCCATTTGGTCAGGTGGATCCTCTTCGAAGAAGTCTTGATCCTCAGAGAGTCCCATGGTCATAGAAAGCAAACCCTGCTGCTGACATGAACTGTGCAACCAACTGTTGACCCACAGGATCCATCCAGTCCTCCTCAGGCCCTTCCTCCTTACTGGCAGTATAGAGGACACCACTGACTGGGCTCCCATGCTCTAGAACACTGCACCCAGAACTATGTAGTCATGCTTCATATTCCCCAAGTCACCCCCAGCATATCATTAGTGTCTGGGTGGAAAAGCAACAGGGAGTCTGCTACTGTCTGAGGACTGGAACAGTCTTTCCACAACGTCCCACTCCTGAGCCCCTAGCAAGCAGCAAACCTCCCCAGATAGCAGGTCAGGTTGGCAGGCAGGGGCCTTCATTCCCCACAAGGAGGGAGTCTCCTACCACCATCACTCACCATTTCCTCTTGCCACATGGTTTGGGTTCAGCAGGCTTTGGTGCTTCACTGGAGAGAGCTCCCAACCACATGGGAAATCTAAATCTACTCCACAGTTGCATATCTGCAGCTGCAGACTTGGGTAACTTCATGAGTTTTGTATCAAGTAAAAAGTTGGGCCACAACTGTGAATCATAAAAATCCAGGGTCTCTAGTTCGATGCTAAGTGAGCTTGTGGTACAACATGGTATCTATTAGCAGAGTGAATACATCAAATTAGAAATGACAAGAAAAAATCTCAGACCCAAAAAAACAATCAGTGTCTTCCGACAGAAGTTTCCTGACGTGTTCTGTATATATGTATCTTGTGTTCCAATACCCTTATGCTGGACTGCTGTGTCCAGCAAAGCCACCAAGTCATCCTGTATCATGGCAGGCTGGAATTCATCATTCCAAAACTGTCTGCAGAAGATGGAAAATCAAATTTAGTCTTCCTCTAACAACATTGACCTTATCACCTTCTTAGTTGCCTGTTCTGTTACCTATTTCTTCCATGTATAAAGGTTTTCCCTGTAAGTTGACAACCTGGGAGGTGGCTGGAGCTCTGAATCTTTGTCATTAATGGAACAGCTCTCATTAAAATTCATAGAATGTGCCTGTGCTTCCAGACTGATGTTATTTAATAGAGCAATGCAGGTTTACAGTAGTTAGACATTGATGAATGCAGCAGTTGCTGCCAAAAGAAACTGTCTGCTGATACCAAGAGTGCAGGATACTTAGACCAACCAGAAGAACCGAATGGAGACAATGTTTTAAATTAAGCAGGAAACTATCAAAGACATTTTACTTCACCTAAATGGACACAGTCTTAGTAATATGTATACTGCATTACAAAATCCATTTTCTTTGCCTTCAATATTTTTCCAGCTGAATGGGAAACTTCAGGGGAAAAAAAAATAATCACCTTATCACTTTGAATCTCCTTTGCTGCTTCCAAACCATGTGTCTGAGCCAATCATTTTGTACAACTTTTTATCACATTTTATAATCTGATAGTAGTCATATTAAAAAATTAACAGTGACCATTTCTATTTTCAGAACCTGCAATCTTGCTACGTAATTGTGAATGCAAGAGATGGAAGAAGCAAAAACTTGGGTTTTGAAAACTTATATAAAATCTCTAGGTTCTGGTGCTCACTTGTGTCTCTTTCACTTAAAGATTCCATTCTCTTTTCAACTCTTAGCCCTGTCAAAATAAATAGAAATATTCATTGCTATTTGCTATGGCCATTCATTAAGCTGAAATTTGGTTTTATTTCAAGAATACTCTGTCTGAACCTGGATTTAACAGTACTGATGTTCCTCAAGAATCTCTTTTAACAAGTCTCCATATACAAAAAGGGCACTTGTATCTTCTTCAGAGTCCTTTTAAACCTGGGCATAGCAGCAGGAGCATTAAGATGTACATTTCTTTTTTTCAAGAATCTAAACAGTGGATAGTACAGAGAGTAGTTCAGTGGAAATTACTTGGGGATGCAGAATTTAGGGAGAAGCTGCACACTGGTACAGCTCATTGATTTACAAAGCAGACTGATACAGCCAGACTTGGAATAAGAAGCTTTATCTTATGTTTTAGTGACTACAACATGGAATGTGGATAACAAAATCAATAGACTGACTATTGGTAATCAGCAGGCATTTTCGTATCAGGCACTTAATACCTAGGGGAAGTCATTGCATAAAACGCAGCTGGGCAGACAAAACTGTCTTGTGCAACAATTGCACATACCTGTAAATTCAGGAGGATTTCTTACATGATTCATTCTTTTGCCGCTTTCCCTTGTGCATCCTCTCTTTGTTGCATCCTACCTTTTATTTTCACTGACATTGGGCCTGCATTTTTTCTCCTTCACATCAGGTTGGCATTAGAAAGAACATTAGGACAAATGTTTTTTCTCTGAATGTGGTCAAAACCCAAATGGGTTGCCTAGTAAGGCAATAGGAAAAGTCAACTGGACAAGGCCCAGAGGAACTTAATCCATCTGCTGCTCCTCCAAACCATGCTGTGACTAGAGACCTACAGAGATCTCTTCCCATATGAATTTTCCTGTGAGTCTATGACCTTTCTTTTAACTCACAGAAGCGTAGACTTAGGTCTCTGATTGACCAATCACTTGATTGACCCTGGCTGCCTTCCTTATTCAAATAACATTTACTCCAAGTTTCTTCCAAGTCCCTCAATGTTTTTTGCCTTTCATTTATACAGACAGATTCTTGCAATAAGAGTGAAAAGACTGAAACTCATCATGATAAACCAATGCTGGTATGAATTCATATGAAATCAATGCTGTAGAAAGCACTCCTGTTCCCACAATTAGCCAGTTTGAGAGTTTCAGTATATTTCCCACCATTGAAAGAGAACTGGACTGATTTTTGATTTTGCTGGTTTAAGTGAGCTCATAAAGATCACTGATGACTACTGATTTAACTGGCTCCAAGTCAAACATTAGCAGAATCATTAAACTAATAAAAGTGTAATCTGCTATTCAGTCTCTTTGAAAGGTTAATTCACTCCACTATAACTGAAATCTTATATTGGACAGGCACTAACAAGAAACTCGATTACATATATGAGCTACATCTATGCATTTTTTTTTTGCTATTGTTTTATAAAAAGTGCAGTATTTGTTATAGATTAAAATAAATCAAACAGAAATTTGATCAATATTCTACTATGAAAAAATATCACAATCTCTTTTGATAAGAGATTTTAAATCCCACTAAATAAAAATGGTATTAAATCCATAATGCTGTACTGCCATACAAAATACTCACACAGTAAATTTCTCTGTTTTAATGAAGTGTATAATAAGTATCGATGAATTATTACTCTAAATACTTCGAGAAGAGGAGGCTCAGGGGAGACCCCATTGCACTCTACAACTTCCAGAAGGAGGCTGTGATGAGGAGGGGGTCGGCCTCTTCTTCCAGATAACTAATGATAGGACTCGAGGTAATGGCCGCAAGTTGCGCACGGGGAGATTTAGATTAGATATCAGGAAAAACTTTTTCTGTCAGAGAGTGGTCAGGCACTGGAAAGGCCTGACCAGGGAGGTGGTGGAGTACATTGACCCTCGCGGTTTTTAAGAAGCGCCCGGACAAGGTGCTACAAGACATGATTTAGTAGCTTAGTGGGTAGTATTGGTGATAGGATGACTGTTGGACTAGATGATCTTGAAGGTCTTTTCCAACCTTGTGTTTCTGTGATTCTGTGTAAAAACAGCTTCCAGGTAGGCAAAGTCTACACTCCAGAAATAAGCTGTTAAGTGGTGATGAACAATGGATTATTGATTTTTAGGACAGACATGCAACTTCTAATAGCAGAACCGGGAGAAGGAAATACAGGAATAATTCAGCCATTACATGACCAAATCTAGCCATCCTTTTAATTACTGAATTTACCCTACCGAAGTCAGCAACAAAACTGACACTAACTCCAGGAATAATTTCACTATTATTTCCAAGCTTTAATCTGATTGCAGCATGTTTTTTGTAGCTCCTGTCAATAAGTACTATAGAATCATAAAAAGTTATTAATTGCTATAGAATTACGAAAAGTTAGTAAATGAGTCAAACTTATTTTTAATCTGTTAGAGCCTTCTCCCCTCCAAGTGTCCAATTATATGGGTTCTCTATTCATCTGCTCATGTGATCAGGTCATAAAGGACATCAAGAGAAAGAAGCATATAGCAGGGTTTTGTGGTATGAGTAAAACTTTTGAACAAAACAGCCTGGCTTCAAGCACCTCCGCCACCTCTTTGCACTGACCCCAGCCACAAACAAGGCTGCTGCTGGCCTGCCACCTGATGGGGTACAGAGGGGCTTCCAGCAGCAACGGTGCAAGCAAATGCACAGTCTTTGCTGCAAGGCCACTAGAGGTCACAGACAGCTATGTATCTCTAGGTAAGTCTGGTCTGATGCAGTTAGTGCCAGTGAGTACTATAAACACATCACTCGAAACTGAGAGTTACAGACCATTATGAACAACCACCTGGTTTCTTGGACTGTGTAACAACTCTGTAACAATCGACTAACTGCTTAGTAAAATATTGATTAATCATTTATTTAACAGTTCTTTCTAAAAATCTATCCGCAATACCAATCTGGTCCATTAAATCATTCTGCTTCACGATGAAAATGAGTCTTTATTCCTGACCCTTAAGCTAAAACTGGAGTGCTCTAGGAAGAGCTAATACAATTTTTCATTGTATATTTATACAAAAATCACAGATATCCTAAATCTTACCAAGTCTGAATTTGTTAAATTCATCAGAAGTATTACTTAAGGCATGGCATCAAGCAGAAAGAAAATTTAAGACCCATGAACTCTAAACCTGTGGGTCAACCTCTAATCATTGCTGTAAGCAAACATCATCATAAGTAATGATGTCATGTATGTTAGACTTCAGCGCCCATTTAGCATCATTTGCACAACATGTAACAACTTCAGAAACACTGATTCCCAGCAATACCACTCTCTTATGGATTTCCTGCAAATATATCTGCATATGAAAGATTTTCATAGTCTGTTGAATAGCTCTACTCTGTTCACAGCTGGGAACAAATATACAGCCCATGCAAAAATCACCCATGTGAGAGAGTATATGGCCAGACTTTAGGAAAGTGAGCTGAGAACTAGTTATGTTATATTCAATATTTCATTGAAATTCCTGGTGAAACACACCACGGAAGTGCAGTATGACAGTAAAAATACATGAGAGAAAAAGTGTTTACTGCTAAAAAGCTGGGATATGGGGATGGACTGACAGGAAGTAGCAGGCTTCCCTTATGACTGTCCAGAAGTCATGAAGTAAGTCATGAAACCTGAGATGCACCAGAGAAGTGAGTTAGAAATGTGGAAACATATAGCATAATTTCCCATAGAACTTTATTATGTTTCATTTGTTGCCACATTTTGCTGCACCCATAACAGCTTTACTTCTTCTGTGAGTGTTATTCACATGCTGGTAAACAGATTATCCCTTTGTGATTTGAAAGGAGAAGATACCACAATTTACCAGAAGATCCCACATCTTGAGGTAGTTCCAGGTTGGTGCAATACCTTAGGTTAGTAAAGTAGTAGAAGACTTGGCAGACTTATTCTTAAAACTGCTTTTTATATTCTGTTGGAATTTCTAAAGAACTGAAAATGCCAATAGTCTTTAAAAGCTAAATTGTTTGTACTCATCTGTTTGCTTTAAGACTGATCTTGCTGACCTCACTCCTGTAACACTGCTAAAACAAAACTCTCCTTTCTGTTGTCTAGAGTGGCTGGTCAGGAGCCTGAAGTGAATTCCTATGCCAGCTGGGCGAAATTGGTCATGATGTTTAAAGAGACCTATTTCACTTTTGAAAATTCTCCTGATGTCAAAACCATGTCAGAAACTTTGATGGGTTTGATATTGCAAAATATGCTTTAAACATCTGTTTTGCTCTGAGGTTTCTCAGACCTTTCCTACTGGCCAGATGTGGGAAGGCTGGATAGTTTTATTTAAGGTTACTTAGTATGGATTTCTGAGTCCCTATTCATTCTCTGCCACCCTTTTTAAAGCTTCATGTAACTTACATCAATTAAGTACCATGCTAAATAAACCCAGGGATATTCCTACAGATTAACGAAGACATGTATGCTCAAAGATGCAGAGGAAAAGGTGCAATTGTGTAATGGCAGGGTCAATGATACGATAATACACTGCATCTGCAATGGTTATCAAAGTTTCATATATGTGAGTAAAAAAAGAGCTCAACATTGTGTGCTCAGGAGAGAAAATATGAAAACCATCAGGTCTTTGAAGTACACAAAAAAAAAACCCAACAACCCACTAACCAGCAACAAAACCCCCTGCTCTACCATAATCTGCAACAAACATCACAACCTGAGTATACTTCTGAAAAAAGGGAAAAACTCAGCAGTAATTTTCATTGATAATAACACTCTGTCCCCACGTTACATCTGCTCATGTTACACACTGTCATATTTATTTTCATGTATCTATTTTAAGCCTAATTAAAGTTGTCCAGTCATTGCTAGAAATACCCTCCATCTTAGAAGGCTTCAGCCTTGGTTTGCAAAGGTCTGCACATGCAGTATGTGTAATACAGGAAACTTAAACGAATGAACCCTAGTTTTCTAACTTATTTTCTCAAAATGTATATACAAACAATTTTGATTACTAGTTTTTCTAGCAGTAATCTACCAAAGCTGTATTTTTTAATTTACAAATTTGCAAAGTGCTTCTCTACTTAAAAGGCAAAGCAAATTCAATCTCCCTAGCTACTGCATAATTAAAATCACAATTCCTTCTGTTACGAACCTGGTTATATAGATGAACATAGTATAAATTGAAGTAGTTCTCAAAAAATGTTGGCGTTTTTCAGGACACAGTGAAATGGATGAAGCAATGTGTCCACAACATTTTTCTCTATTACCAAGTAAAATTTTTTAATCATTCATAAAAGCAAAGATTTTTTGGTACCTTTAATCTATTCCTTGAAAACTGCATCAAATTAATTAGTGCAAACCTCAAGGCATTATTCAGGCTGTCAAAGGGATTATTTGTGGTGGGAAATTTTCAGGATAAAGACAGGGGATGTAAAATTGGGTTCACATGACTGCAAGCAACAATACAATCCTTTTTTTATTTATGTTTTACAGAAAAATGCAGTAAAGCAGTTAATCCCTCTTGGGTAGGCCTTAACATTAATTTTAAAATGTCCTCAAGAAGATAGAAAAAATCAAATAACAATCTGTTTTTTTTCCAGGGTGCTCATCTCAGCCATGAGTTTTCACTTTTTGGTTAATTGTGAAAGACCTAGAAGTAATATCTTTTCAGAAAAATAAGTTTCATTTTGTAGTCAGGTAACATTACAGCTGCCTAGCAATTCAACGAAACTAATCCAGCGTTCAGTAGACAACTATTCACTGAGATTAAGCCAATTCTACAATATGGAGTTATCTTGTCATCTGGAACAAAGAAGTAAGTGGTGGAGGGACAAAGAAAGCAGACAATAAGGACTGACTGGCAAATGTGGAACATAATGAGACATTTAGGAAGAGCAACAAAGAGAAATGGATACATATGCTGAGTGAGTAAGAAAAGAAACAAGGAATCCCAAGAAATAGAAGTGACTGAAGCATAGGGATTATTCAGAAATACCACCCTGCTCCAAGAGAGGTGCCTTCAATTTTGCACAGCATCTGTCACCACCAATTCACACAGTCATCTAACTAGAGAATTTAATGATGGGGAGTTTGTAGAACACCAGCATACGACATGTCCCTTAGGGTATTTTGTCCTCACAGCATCCCAGTGTAGCAGCCTAGTACTTACTACTTCTTGCAATGCACAGATGGAGAAACAAGGCACTGGGATTTAAATAGCTATGTGAAGGACCACGCCAGACACCTATGGCAAGGGAATGGATTGAGCCCACACAGACGAACTGCTGGAAAATCTTTCCTGTCTGCCTCAGCTGGAAACAAAATCAAAAAGCCCTGCATGGTAAATACTGGATACCATTACAGAACACAGTCAGTGATCATTGCAACTATCTGGAACTTAATTCACATCAGGATGCCTTTTTAGCTGATGTTTATAGTAACATCAGACTGGAACTCTGTGGCGTTTTCTAGGAGAACTGGCCATTACCTTGCCAAAATTAAAATCTGTATTTTGAATATCCAGCTGTGATCCTATGTTCATATGTCCTTTAAGCAATACTAATCAAATAATTAAAGCATTAATGCAATCAGCAAGCTTTTCTTAGGAAAGGTGCAACTTTTTTTTACAAGAAACACAAATAGAAAGTCACTCCTAATATATTCGATGCTTCTTACAAATGTTGCTTTGAGGACCACAGCACACAGAAAAGACCTTTCTCAGTGCACTGGTAAATTGTGGTAGAACTTCTCCATAGTCCCCAAACACTCTGCTCAAAATTACAGAGCACCAGCTGGTACACCCAAATGGGCAAAAATCTTTCCAGTTTTCAGAATACCTAAACAAAAAATTAGAATTAAAAAACATGCCTTGTATGTCATGATTGTTCTAATTTCAGTGATTTTGTCATAGCTTCCAAATCCCTGCTGTGATGCTGATGACAAATGAGTTCAAGAGGCATTTGTCTCACTTACACAAATGATTTCAGTGTTGAAGAAATTCTCCTGCTAAAGAGTAGTTCAGCTGTTGGCTTGCCTACATAAAATACTGGCAGGAAAATATAGGGAGGCAGAGAAAGGGAAGAATGCTTTTCCTTCTGTGCCTCTGTAAGTTAAAACTCTTTCTTTTTTTCTCTTTTTTTTTTTTTTTAAATTAAGTTTGAGCTGGTATTTGAAGTGATTCAATTTGTCCAAAAGTAAAATAGCAAAAAAAAAAAAAAACGTAAACGAAAATTTACCCCACTGACTGTGGAAGCAGAGATCCTATGAGGCTGTAACACACCTACAGTTCAAATCAAAGTTTGCATCAGAATAAACTCAAGACTAGAGCTTTGTATTTTGCAACATTTTTCATTTTCTTCATGAGGGAGACAGAGAGAAGAGATTTTTCTTACTAAATCTTCAGTTCTTTGCAATACACAATACATTGAGTTGTCAAGAACAGTTTCTACTCTGCCTGCTAAAGTTTTCCTTGGGGCATAGTAATGGATTTAGCATGAAAAGGTAGCATCTTCAGATTAGAGTCTGAAGGATGTCCAATGTTTTAAGTTTTGATGGTTTTGATTATTTGAGTCTGCCCTATCTACCTTGTCAATGTCAGGATTATAATAATCCAGAAAAAAGCACAATGTGACACATACATCAGTCATGTTAAAGTCACTTGGTATTCAGTAACTCTTTGATCAGTTTAAGACAATTTAATTAAATCTGATGCTGGAAAATTGCTCTGTTTTCATGTGCGAAGACACACCTCAGATGCACCCTTTAGAAGTAACTGTACTTGAAAGTTAATCCTCAGATAACTCTCACACTAAAGCAACTCAAGCCCTCAAACCAGTGTGAGAAGGAAGAGGAAAAAAGAAGGAGAAAGTGCCATATCAGCAGAAATTCCTGAATAAATTTCTTCTTTTATTATCTAGAGAGCCATTATAATCACAAGCACTGTTGATTCACAAGAGATGAGAAGGTTGTATTCAGAGGAGAAAAAAACCTCAAGGTGCTGCTTGCTTATTGCTTCTTTAACAACTACTGTTCACATACACACAACGGCTCAAAAGTCTTCTGCATGCCTTGATACATACAGTTGTGAGCATGCTGTTTACTCACAGTATCTAACTATATCCCTCCAACATCTGCTAGGAAATACAATTATCACACTGCATTACATTCCCTGTCACTTATGATAAGCATCAAATATGGTGCGAGGGTAGGTGTGATCACTTTAACCCCACCAAATTCAAAGCCAGACCATACTCAGCTCTCCCATACCCATCTAGCATGAGTTTTGTCCTAGAAAGCTAACGCCCAAAATTAGAAGAAAGAAAAGAGAAAGATCAGAGAGCATGGAAAACACTGCTAGATTAAGACCTCATGGCAGCTCACCAAACCCCCAGGAAGGGAACTGGGATTTGCCAGGCCCTGCACCTCTCCCACCTCAACACCCCTTTTCTTTGCTCACTGATGTGCTGCCTACATCTGAGGGTAGCTTAGTTGTTCTGACAATGTGTTCCCTGCCTGCAGAGAATTGGGCCACTGAAAACAAACCTGCCAGTTGTGATTTTACCTTTCTTCACCATCATCCACCTGTACACGTGTGCACAAATGCCAGCTCTGAGCTATGTGGAAGGGATGTAACACAGCACCCTTTGGACTGAACCCTGCAAAAGTGGGGTTGTGAAATAATGAGACAGTTGTGCCAAAGCATCATTAGAGAGGTTTCTGACACAACAGCTTGTAAGACCACATCAAGAGATCAGTTCTGGCCATCAAAAATTCTCAGATAAGCTGCTGTGCACTATTTGCACTTGCTGGGATAGATTCAGGACCTACAGACATCTAAGAGCTCTCTAGCCTTTGCTGCATGCTCTAAGTCCATCATAGACCCAAAAGTGCTCTTGAAGCTACTGGGGTAGGGCATCCTGCTCTTTGCACTTCTATTTAACATCCGTCAGCAGCTAGCAGCTTCAGTCCTCATGGAGCACATACCCAATGGTCCCTACACTGCTCAAAGCAGTGACACATCAGCTGAGTGAGGAACAAAATTACTCTGATCTTGTTGCAGCATCTTATGTGTGAACCAAGGCTGGATGAGAGCTTTCTGAAGGCTCCCTTCACTGTTGCTGGTTGCAAACAATGCTCCAAAGGGAGGGGAAAACATCAGCCTCTTGCGCTTCCTAATCAATTGCTTACACGTTTAACAAAATCTAATATAATAAATGATCATGGACGTTTGGTGACAAATGCCAGGCTAATGATACCTCTTACGATACAATAAAGGACCATCTGGAAAGCTGCCTGCATTATGTGGGAGAGGGACTCAGATCTGACAAGTGGCTAAAAATTAGTTTAATGAATCCATATTTAGCCTTTAAACCTACACTTAACGTGACATTGTGTTTCTAATTAGGGACTGAAAATGTTCCTTTAATATTTCTGTCACTACAAATTAGACATCACAAGCTATCTCTGTATTATTAAAAAGTTCATATTTTGAATATAGAAAGGAATTTGTAGACTCAGACACAGAAGTGTTAAATTCTTATAATGAGCCACTCATCTTCAGGTCAGGCTTTATAATAATTAACTGCTACAAGTTAGTCCAGAGTGAGGAAAATGGAAAGGAAAAAAATGGAAATGTGAGTAAAAGCTAAAATTGTAAGTGTTGCAGTTGTACAGATTGAAGCCTGATTGCACTTAAAATGCCCAAACTGTTTCTGACACCTTGTTTCCACCACTGCCATCACAACTTATTTAAAGGCACACTGCATACTGGGCAGCTAGCAAATATGTACTGGCAGGGCATCTAACGCGACGACCAAAGCTCACCTAAAACAAATGCCACTTTTTCTTAAAGCAAATACCTCAAAATTCTTAATCACAGGACCACATTCTGTGGAAGACAGGAGGGGAGGCAGCATATTCTGGGGAACAGGCCTATAATAATAATAATAATAATACCTGACCACCTCCTTTCTTACTCATGATCGCCTAACATGTCTGCTGCCAGACTGTTTTCACATGGAGAAATGTTATCAGGAAAGCAGACAACATATTTTTAGCTGTCCTCCATGCACTTTTAGCAATGGCAGCCAAGTATCATACAGCTTATCAACTGTCATGGTTGATTCAAACCTACAAAAATAGGGCCTATCCTAACCCAGGTAATCCAGCACAGGGCTTGGTGTCTGGCACAGCTCCTCTCAAATGAATTCCTCCTAGGCAAGTGGCAGTATGAAAAGCAAAGTGTTTTTGGTGTGTCTTAAGATTTACACAGGCTTTTCAGATCAAATGGCTACTATCCATCATCTCTGCATTCCCAGCAGGAAATTAGATTTCCTGTTGTTTAATGCTACAATGCCTGACATAAGTCTATGAATTTGTAGTTTAAACAGTGCTACATTAAGAATCTATACCATGGTCAAAAAGATAGTGAAAACACATGTTTTCACCCAGTGTAGCAGAGACTACTTCTAAGTGATCTTTCATTTAAAATTGTATTTTAATCAGCAAGGCAAATATATGAGAGGAGAAGGAAAGTGTATTTGGAGGGTGAAGTATTTGTTTCTCTTCCTCCTCTCAAAGGGTTTATTCTTGTGTTCATGTCAGTCTTGTCTACAGGAAGGACAATTTATAGCTCTGTCATATGCTGCCAACCAGGCTCATCATTCATACATTTAGAGGACTAAAAATCTTCAGAGCGACTTGCTTCAGGCAATAAATTTTCTTATTCCTGGTGGTGTTCATGGGGTTTCTTCTGAGCTTATTGTCGTTTGTTCTCCGTTTTTAATCTTTCTTCCTCTAGCTGATGGAATAAAGTAGTGACCTGTTTCTCAGTAAGATTAGCCTCTGTTTCCTCAAGGAGCGGAAGCAGAGATTCCCCAGAAAGCTGGACATTATGTTAGTCACAAATCCCTGTGAAGCACTGGAAGGCTCAGCCAGTGTGACTGGTAACCCCTGCTCCTGGCCCCTGGCAGTATGGTTAGCATAACCAGTAATAAGGCAAATATCCATAATATGTAAGCAGGCTGTTAATGTACACCCCTGCCCCCTTCTCTCTTCTCCTCTCTGGCGCCAGTGTGTGGGGACACCCATTTTTATGGTGATAAAGAGATCAAGACACAAGTGCTGAGCCACCAAGAGGGTGTGGGGAGCACTGATTGATAGGGTGGTTAAGCCTATTAGCGTCATCAATACTCAGCTGCTGGGTTGCCAGGAGATGGTGACACCCGTCCTGGAACAGGGAAGCGTAACAGCACAGGGAGCATCGTCTATATCAAGCAGCTACAGGCTCTGAGAAGGACTTAGACTGGCACTGCTGCTAGATGGTAAAACCCATGATACCCTGGTGGTCAGGGACACCTCCACTGTCATCTTCTTTGTCTGAGGATTGAGTGAGTGACTCATGATCTTTTACATAGAGTCTGAGTCCAGGTTATGATTGTATTGTGCACTGATTGCTAAGAATTTGACCTGATCTGCAGACGGTCTGTCCAAGTGTAACTGAAAAGTCTGTGTAATTATCCTGATTCTTAATTTCTTTTTTTATGCAATAATAAATCTGTAATTATAACTGCAAACCCATGGCCAGTCCTCATTCTGCCAAGGATAACTAAAGGATACTCTGTAGTGTTGGGTGACAGCCACGTTCCCGCACCAGCATCTGCCACAGCTGCACCTTGGAAGTTGTGCCAAACTCTGCCACTGGTTTTGTTATGCTTTTCCTCCATCCTCATCTTCCAACCTGTCAGATTCCTCCTGTAAGGGAGGACTGACCACATCACTTTCAGGTCAAAAGGAAAACCACTACTGACTTTAGACTAAATACCCAGGGATCTTCTGACTGCTTTTGGGGCTGAGCTGGCAGTACAGAAAGTAGAGAGTGCACATAAGGAAATTTTATCCCTTGGCTGGAAGAGATCCTATAAGAAGGGGACTCCAGGTGGGTAAGGGTTAGAGAGGTCCTGGATGTCACTGCATGCTGTTTCTATGTCCCTGGGGAAAGGTAAGTACTCAGGAACTCTGAAAAGCAGCCACTTACAGGGCTCGTTCCACCTGCTGCTGCAGCACACTGGAACCTTTCCAAGATTTCAGGGGGAATGAGATAAGTCTTACAGGACATCTGGCATTACAGTTAGTCTTTTGACTGTTCTTAGTGCTTCTCTTGTCAGCAAGCATAAGCCACCTCATAATTTGGGCCAAAGAGTGAGTATTGCCTTTGAGCTACATCAGAGAGGTGGCTCTAGGACAGGCAGTCACAGGCAGTTATTTCAATCTCACTAGCAAAATCTGATAGAAGCGTTCACCCTCCCTGCTGAGAAAACCCTCAGAGCCTTTTATGCACCAGTTGAACATTTACTGGTTTCAATATTGATTTTGGCCAGTCTGGCAGTATTAAGGTAAGTAAAAGAAAAACCACAAAAAAGTCAATTGTACAGAGTAAAATAATGAGCTAGTTAGAAAAAAAATTACACCTAACAAAGATGTGGAGCCATATTCCATTGTGGAAACATCCACTCCTGTAACTTCACTGCTCGTCATTCACAGACCTTGTGCTAGCCAGCTCCTTCATCAAACTTAAAGGGTGGCTGTGCCTTACCTACATCTTATGCTGCACCTGAACTGAAAATAGAGCTGAACATTGCTTCCTAAACATATGAATCGTTAGACTGTGAGATCTGACATTTATCTAAACAATATCTAGTTCTTGTGCTTCCTTAAGATGGAAACAGGTCTGAAGAAAATGGAGATTTGAGTAGTCACTTGCTTACCTATACCTGCAGCTACTTCTCATTCTCCACCAAATGCCCCAGGACTAGGCAGCAAATTGGATGAAACAAGTCTTGAAAACACAACATCTACTTCAGACCTAAACTCTGCTTCTACCTAAGATCTGGCTATGTCATACGGGGTGGTTTTCAGGGGTACTTGATGCCACTGAGCATGATGTTGGGTATTAAGCTTATCAAATGACAAAACATTCTTCCTTACAAACAATATGGCCAACAAGTGACTTAATTCCTGCAGGGCAGAGCTGCCTTCTCTGCTCAGTGCTGATTTTTTGAGTCAACTGAGTGCTGCACTCACCTCAACAAAGATGAAGCAGGGGATGATGGAGTAACTTCTCTGGGTGTTGTTTCCTAAAGCCATTTCTCATCACACTACTTGGGCAGGCACCATTCAAAATTTTATTATCCTGAAACAGAAAAGACAAAGGTATTTCAGTATGTTTTGCTTTTTTGCAAACTCCACATTTAACATAACAAGGTTCATAACATGGAGCACTGACATATGAGACCAGGGATACAGACAAAAAAGAGTATGAAGGTATAACTTGTGGATGTACAAAATAACCTGAGAAGGCAAGTCCTCTGCAGCACAAAAGTAAGTGACAGACAGGTCACAAGACGCATCAACTATGGAGTAAAAAGCAATAAAGGATACAACTGTCTTCCTTAATGACAATCCTCCTCCAAGCAAAGGCTTATTCCCCAGAACATATTGTAAAAGCACATTTTCAGCCTACTGCCCTGCCTACAGTGTGTTTTGAATCAAGAGGTGGTGGTAATTGACTTGAGAACTTGTACCTTAAAAGACATCCTTACAGTGCATTCACTGCACACATGATCACTTGTTTATCTGTGTGAAATGTGACTACTCAAGAAGATATCACGGCTTATGCACACAAAAAATAACAAGCATATACAACAAGAATGCAGTGAAGGACTGGGCCAGTGCTACCTTCTGACCTGCTATAAATTAGCACATTAACTCCTACTTAGCATAACTTCAGGTTACTGGCTATTTTAATTAACATAAACTTGTGACACTCTATGCCAAGACATTTAATCTCTTTGCAGCACAAAAAGTAGGAAAGGAGAGAACAGAAGACTAACATAGAGAATTTTTATAGAGAATGTGTGTGCTTTTGTGCATACATGAGGTAACACACCTCATGAAGCTAAGTCTGGCTTAAACGATTTGAGAGGAACAGGTAGTGACCTAGGTTAGCAGGGAAGCAGGTCTGGAAAAGCAGCATGTAGCCTGGAGCTGCCAGGTGCATGCTGGCACACAACATGAGACATATGAGGATGTAAATCCTTTTATATCAATTTAAATGTCAGCACATCAAGAAAAAGCACAGATTTCACACAATCACAGAATATCCTGATTCGGAAGGGACTCACAAGGATCATCAAGTCCAGCTTCTGGCTCCACACATGGCAACCTGGGCGTTGAACTATATATATACCTAAGAGTGTTGTCCAAATACTTCTTGAACATCAGCAGGCTGGGGCCCATGACCACCACCCTCTTGGTGAAGAACCTCTTCCTGATATCCAGCCTGAACTTACCCTGACACAGCTTTAAGCCATTCCCTGACATCCTATCATCCGTTACCAGAAAGAAGAGACCAGCACCAGCCTCTCATGAGGAAGCTGCAGACAGCAATGAGGTCACCTCTCAGTCTCCTCTATTTAGGTTGGCCCAACCTCATTTCCAACGCTTACACAGAAATCATGCCCTGATGATGAGAATCTCCATAGGCCAGGGCCATGGGGGAGAAAGGAGGTGAAAGCTGGAGTATTTTCCAGAGGATGCTCTGCATGGCATCTTGGTCCAGCTCTTTGGCCTCACTGGTATCAGTGTGACAATTCAGGCGTTGGCATATGGATCCTGTGAGGCTCACAAGGGGAATCAGTGCTTTCCCATCAGCTCTCAGCAGGGGATCTGGAAAAAATGCTATTAGCAGAGCACAGAGTTCAGCAGAGGTTATGAACTGAGGAGCTCGGTCAGCTGCCACCAGGTTGCTACCAGCACCAAAGTCCATGTCAATGCAATGCATGCTCTAGTTTTGCTGCCTATGAACCACTTACTGTATTTTTCATCTCAGCTCTCCATAGTTTGACCTAGAGCTGTAAAACACATAATGTATATGAAGGTTTTGCTAATGTGGTTCTAGGCTCAGCACAGCTATAGTGTCTCCAGTGAAGCCACATTTTGTGTCAAGAGGGCTTCTGAACTCTTAATCATTGAAAAATGCAGTTCTGGGTCTCACATAATATTCAGGAAGTGTTCTCTCTGACACACATCAGACTCCCATCCTACACTGTATCCCAGTTCTGAAATACAAGTATTCTGAATTTCAAAATGCCTGTTCTTCAGAACATCACTTCAGCTTTACTTAGCATACAAAATGGGTTTTATCTTAGAGATTTGTGTCATTGTTAAAACAACAACAACAACAACAACAACAAAAAGCTAATCCAATTCCATTTGGGTTGTAGAAAAAACTTCCAATAATTAATTTTTTAACAACATTTTTTCATACTGCTGGCTCTTGTGCCACATGCCTCTTCCTTTAACTCAGCAAAAACATGGTGCCTGGTAGAACAGTAGGTTAAACAGTTAGAGCTGCTTACAGAGCATTACTAAACTCTTTTGGTACCCTGGGGATACGCTGTCAGCACCTTTTTTGTAAATCCTCTTTTCCAAATGGCTTAGTGTAAAGATGTTAATACCTTAGCACCTTCATGACTGCCTTCCCAGATCAAGCTTTGAAATTGTACTGGGTCTGGCCGGGATGGAGTTAACTTCCCCACAGCAGCCCATACAGCTCTGTGCTCTGCACCTGTAGCTAGAGCAGCACTGATACCACACCCGTGTTGTGTCTACTGCTGAGCAGCGCTGGCACAGCACCCAGACTCCAAACCCCCCC